>JAKVIS010000056.1:0-204600 GCA_033119425.1 Bufotes viridis
ACTGAAGACAACTTGCCATTTTTCATACTTTCTTATGACCTTGTGGTTGCATCCATCAGCTGCTATTGTATGTAAACTCTTATTTGATAAATTTAATAAAATTTATTGAGCCTACAAACTGGTACAGAAGGAGAGAGGGCCCTGCCCGTGAGGGCTTACAATCTACGGGATTTGATGTATAAACTGTATGCAGTGAGCTCCTCAGCTCCCTTTTCTGGTGGCTGCAGGAAGTCAGAGTTGGATCCTTTACCTCTGTGTCTATGCAGAGGATTTGGAGCTTAGTAGCTGAAATTTAAGTTTTGTCCACTAAGAAAAATATAAAATTTTATATAGATGATATATATATATATATATATATATATATACACTGTAATTTCTGGAATATAAGATGTCTGGGAATATAAGACGTCTGGGCATATAAGACGACCCCCAACTTTTCCTGTTAAAATATGGGGTTTGGACTATACTCGCCGTATAAGACTACCCTCTTCCAACGTACACCAAATAAAAATTGGGTGTTGCAGCTCTCCCTGCCTGCCCAGCCCTATCTGTCGGGGCTCCTTCAGGAGCGGCTGGCCAGGATGCAGCGCACGGTGTCTCAGCTAGAGGGCGCCTGTCCCTGACGCTGGAGAAGGACAACTTCTCCAGTCCGGCTCGGAAGTAAAGAGAACCTTTCACTGGTCCAACGATTGTTAGATAATGATATGTATGTGAAGAGCGGCGCCCAGGGATCTCCCTGTACTTACTATTATCCCTGGGCGCCGCTCTACACATACCGGTACATATCATTATCTAACAATCGTTGGACCAGTGAAAGGTCCTCTAAGTTTCAGCACGCCGTATACCGGCTTATAAGACAACACCCAGCGTATAAGACGACCCTCGACTTTTGAGAAGATTTTCATGTGTTAAAAAGTAGTCTTATATGCCAGAAAATACAGTATATCTATTTATTTGTATTAGAAAAATGAAAACTTCTGCAGTATATTCTGCTCAGCATTTTTATCATAGGACTACATTTTAGAGACCAGATCCCATAGAGACTGACACTTAGTAGATGTGAGCAGACCACAGGCTGTGTGTGTCTAGAAACCACAAGCGGTTCAGTTACACTATGTGGAATGGTCTGTAGACGGTTTTCCAGTATTAATCACACACGTCTTAAACAGATCTGTGAACAGCGTCTCTTATCATTAAGTTTTATTTATAAGTAAGAGACCATCGGAGTGACATTCGGCAACCCTTCTAATCCGGTGATAATACCACTTGGCTTTTCTACGAAAGCTTTCCATGCATTGGAGCAAATGCTAACTTCTGAAACCGACACCGAGCGGGTCCTACTGCGACGACTCTCTCGGCAGCGCTGTGACTCATTTGACATTAGGAAAACATCATTCTGTGACAGCAGTCAATCTGAAAACTACGATATGACTAACAGAATAGGAGAGAAAGTATTTTACAAGGCAGGGGCACATATCAGCCGGCTGAAGTAAGAGGCTGCCGTGAACAGCTGAAGTAAACACATATAGGCTTAATAACACGTAAAGCTATAAATAATGCAATACACTAATAACACTAGAATAGAATCTATGTATAATAATATCCACATTGAACGTAATCATTAATATACAATGTATATACATAACTTCTCTGTTATCACAATTACATAACACATCCCCAAAACTTTATTCATCCAGAAATTTGTAATTTTTGACTTCCGATGTCCTGATTGTTTTTTTACGTTTTCCTTTGCCACGGGATCAGATGTACCATTTGTTGAAATTGAAAAAAATATTTCACCCTAGTTTTCCTTTTTAACCCATTTATTTTAGATGGTTACATAATAGTTATACAAAATATGGGGCACATTTATTAAGACCGGCGTTTAGACGCCGTTCCTAATAAAGCCCCATAGCTGGCGGAGGACCTGCCGAGTTATGAAGAACGCCGGCCTCTCCATAACTTTGGAGCATCCAGCGCCAGTTCTTGGAGCATCCAGTGTAAGAAAGCTTCTTTACTGTCTTACATTTAGACCATTTTTACCCTAAAACAGTAGTAGAAAATGATGAATAAGATAGGTCGACCCCTTCCCCGCCCACAATTTTAGACTTGGCGTGAGCTGTTATCTGCACCTAGGCGTATTTCAAATTAATAAATGACAACCCCATGTCTTTAGTATTTTCCAATGAATTCCAAATTAGCCTATTCATTTCGGTTTTCGAGGTCTTTGGTGCATTTTTTCCCCTGCTTTTTTGTTGTATGTATGTCTATGGTAAGCAAAAACCCTTGAGGTGCATCTTTTGGGTCAATGATGTTTTTTTAAATCGCAGCGTGCTTTGGGTCTGCCACATTTTCACTAATTGTCTGGTCCTTTGTCCCATAGACCAACATTGTTTTTGTTTTATTTTTTGTGCGTATGCGTTTTAATGACGTTCTGGTATGGCTTTTTGTAACAGGCATACAAAAATGGCATTAAAAGGGTTATCTGACCCTATAATGACCCCCGGGCCCTTGTATACATTATACTTACCTGCTCCCGGCACCTGCGTCGCTCCTGATCCCTGCATGACCACCGCTAGCATCATCCCGTCGCTCAGATCAAAATATCAGAACGACGGGGAGCAGCCAATAGCAGGCCACGATGGGGACGAGCTTCCCATAGCATCGTGGGGAGATGCAAGCGGGTGCTGAGGAGCAGGAAAGTATAATGTATACAAGGACCCGGGCATTGAGGAGTCATTATAGGGGTTGCGTAACCCTTTAAGAATACCAGATGGTAAAATGCACTACATTGATAAAAATAGCTAAAAAAAGAAAACACTGAGCAAGTAAGCAGATAACATACAAAACTGTGTCTGGCAACACTCTAAGGCTACATTCACACGACAGTATGTGTTTTGCGGTCCGCAAATTGCGGATCTGTAAAAAAAAGGATGACTTCCTTTTTTTTTTGTGAATTCATTGTAACAATGCCTACCCTTCTCCGCAAAACGGACAAGAATGTTCTATTTTTTTTTGCAGGGCTACAGAATGGACATACTGATGCGGACAGCATACTGTGTGCTGTATGCATTTTTTGCGGACCCATTGAAATAAAAGGGTTCTCATCCAATCTGCAAAAAACGGAAAGAAAATAAGTTTGTGTGCATGAGGCCTAAGGCTGCATTTACAAGGCAGTGAAAAATGGCAGTTTTATTGCCATTTTTAACGGCTATCCCTGGCCGTTTTCAAAACCATTGCAGTCCATTGCTGTTTTTAACAGCCAGTGAATAGTGCTCATCAAAAAATAGGGCATATGCTATTTTTTTGACCGTTCTGACTCCATTGAAATCAATTGGCACAGTTTTAAGTGAAGTGCACCCGTCAAACGGCTGTTAAAAACGGGTACATAAGTGGCAGGGAGTTTAAAAAAGCTCCCCTATGACAGTGGTGGGAACACTAGCTTCACACTGGAGGCAGTAGGACCTGATGCTTCCAGTGTGATGACGTCACATGATCACGATGGGAGCGTCAGGTCCTGCTGCCTCTAGCGCAGAGTGAGTGGTCCTTTGAGTGCCTTTGGTGAAGTGAGTATTTTTTTATTTTTATTTGTTGGCATTATCTATGCTGGGGGCAAAGGGGGCCATAATCTAAACTGGGGACACAAGTAGGGGATGTTATAAACTGGGGGCTATTATATGTAGTGGAGGGACAACTAGGGGCTATTATATATAATGGGGGCACAAAAGGGGCATTATTTATACTGAGGGGACTATCGGGCATAATATATAGTGAGGGGCACTGCAGGGGTTAGAGTTTAAAAAAGCCAATTAAATTCAAAATGGATCTTCAGAATGGATAGACGGACATAAAATGGACACATGGATGCAAATGGCCATAAAAATTGACTGTGTATCCGTTTTTAGTTGTATGAATGTAGCCTTTGGGTGCATTCATACAACGCATGTATTTTGTGGTCTGTAAAATGCGGATCCGCAAAAATACGGATGCCGGCCATGTGCGCCCCACATTTTGCGGAACGGAACATCCTGCCTTCCGTAGAACTGTCCCATCTTTGTCTGTAAACGGACAAGAATAGGACGTGTTCTATATTTTTAGAGGGGCAGTGGAACGGACATACGGATGCCGACAGCACTTGTCGTCTCCGCGTCTTGATCTGTCTCCACATCCAGGAAGGATTTCCTATAGTCTTGCCCCCAGACACAGGATGCCTGCAGATGTAAGAGGACAACACGTACTGCAGGCAGAGTCTCATGTATGCAATACTTTACCCAATCACAAAATCTTTCTTTTTGCAATCCTCGGGGATGATGCAATGCAAACTTAGTTTCACTCCAGGTCAGATGGAGAGGAAGGCAATGTCCGCATGGTAAAATCCACAGCAAGAAAGTCAGTATTGGATCAGTAGCTGAAAACAGGTTGTTTTTGGTTGTGGTTTTGTAATTTGGTGACAGTTTTAGGCCTCTTGCACATGAACATTGTGCAGCCGTTCTGTGCATTGGGGACCGCAATTTGTGGCGGCGGAACGGATCGAGACCCATTCAATTTAAATGGGTCCGTGATCCGTCCGCATTACAAACAAATAGAACAAGTTCAATTTTTCTGCGGTGGGGAGGCACGGACAGAAACACCACGGAAGCACTCCATAGTGCTTCCGTGGGGTTCCGATCCATGCTACCGCTCCGCATCTCCGTGATTGCGGACCCATTCAAGTGAATGGGTCCGCATCCGTGATGCGGAGTGCACACGGCCAGTGCCCGTGTATTGCGGACCCGCCGTATGCGGCCCGCAATACGGCCACGGGCACACAACGTTCATGTGTAAGAGGCCTTAGAAGCATTTTTTGAAGAGTTTTTGAGTGAGGTTTTTCTGCTTTCCGTATTAACCCAGACACAGTTCTCCTTTCTCTGGACTTGTCTGCCTGCAACAATGGGATCTCTGTTCTCAGCCCATGGATACTATGTCTCCTTTCTTTCCGTCTTACAATGAGATTTGTAAATGATACTTTCACTTCTAACAAGTTTGCAGTTGACACAAAGATAAAAATATAAACCCAACACTCGGTTTTGCTCCCATTTTGCATGAGCTTAACTCAAAGATCTAAAACATTTTCTACATACACAAAAGACCCATAACTCTCAAATATTGTTCACTAATCTGTCTAAATCTGTGTTAGAGAGCACTTCTCCTTTGCCGAGATAATCCATCCCACCTCACAGGTGTGGCATATGAAGGTGCTGATTAGACAGCATGAATACTGCACAGGTGTGCCTTAGACTGCCCACAATAAAAGGCCACTCTGAAATGTGCAGTTTGATCACACAGCACAATGCCACAGATGTCGCAACATTTGAGGGAGCATGCAATTGGCATGCTGACTGCAGTAATGTCTACCAGAGCTGTTGCCCGTTCATCAGTTACGCCCCTGCAGTCACGTCTGTACAATTCTCATTGCACGCTGACATTTTCAGTCCGTGCATCTCTGACACTGTGGTCATGGTTAGGGCAGTTTGGGGTTTCGCTTTCATGATAAAACGCTTACGAGCACTTTGCAGTAGTTTCATTTCCCAGTAATTGTACTCTGATAGATTGTTCTTATGTAATACACAGAAATACTTTTTGTCATGGTGATTTTTGAACTGCTACAAGCAGAGACGCGGGATTGTTTTTATGGATTGATTTAATAAAATCCGTAAAGTTTTTTTCAATTCCATGATGATGATTGCAGCTCCGCAAAGGGTTTTACTCCGCTTTCCTGAGACCTGAATAACAAAGCTGCATGGGAATAATAAAGTCTCCCCACCTCAATATCTATTAGGCCTCATGCACACGGCCGTTCCGTGCATTGAGTCCCCAATGCGTGGCCAAAAACTGTGCGGTTTTTCGCAGATGGATGCAGACCCATTCAACAGTGGGTCTGTGATCCGCCTGCACCGCAAAAAAAAGAAAATGTTTAAGTGAATGGGTCCGCATCCGTGATGCGGTGCACAAACGGTCGAGGCCTGTATATTGTGGACCCGCTGTTTGCGGGCCACAATACGGGCACGGCTTAGGAATGGCCGTGCGCATGAGCCCTAAGGGTAAGTTCACACTACAGTTATTTCGATCAGTTATTGTGAGCCAAAACCAGTAGTGAAGCTTAGGGCTCATGCACACAACCATATGTATTTTGCGGTCCGCGGAACAAAAAAGGATGACATGGTTTTTTTGCGGATCCATTGTAACAATGCCTGTCCTTGTCCACAAGGAAACAAAATAAGTTTGTGTGCATCAGCCTAACTCAGAGATAAGGTATAATGGAAAGATCTGCTTCTGTTCTGTGTTTTTGACCCACACTTGGTTTTGGCTGAAAAACACTGATGGAAATAACTGACTAAATAACTGAAGTGTGAATTTGGCCTAAGTAGTACTACGACGTATATACTTAAGCTATAAAATATATATATACTCACCAAAGCGGGTCAGGAAGGGGTTAGGTCAGGGCTGGCCTTATATTGGATGATGCCCTATGTCGTACCTTCTGTTTAAGCCTCCTGTATGTTGTATGGTTTTACTGTGTCCAAATATATGTACCGTACAGTACCTAATAAGTGCCATACTATAGTAACCAAAGATCAGCGCCATATGTTGGCTAAATAATGGTACCATATGGTTTGCCAAAATGACAATGTTAGGCCTCATGCATACCACCGTATCTGTTTTGCGATCCACAAACCGTGGATACGCAAAATGCGGTTACTGGCCATGTGCATCCCGCACTTTCCCTTCCCGTCTCATTTAAAAATGCCTATTGTCTGCAAAACAGACAAGAATAGATAAGAATATTTTTTTGCGGATGGACATAAGGCTGCACACATGCTGACAGTACATGGATGACATTTTTGCGACCCCATAAAAATTAATAAATATGCGTGCGTCAGGACAATCTACCCCAACCCCCAGATTAGAATTTGACCAATCGAAACCTGCAGAGATGGAACAATTCTCATTACAGGGCATCTGTCAGCAGATTTGTGCCTATGACACTGGCTGACCTGTTACATGTGCACTTGGCAGCTGAAGGCCTCTGTGTTGGTCCCATGTTCCTATGTGTCCGCATTGCTGAGAAAAATGATGTTTTAATATATGCAAATGAGCCTCTAGGAGCAACGGGTGCGTTACCATTACACCTAGAGGCTCAGCTCTCTCTGCAACTGCTGCGCCCTCTGCACTTTGATTGACAGGACCAGGCAGTGAAAACGTTGTCACACCTGGCCTGTTTTAGACAGCTCAGATCAGGTTATAGACTGTGTGGCCCCCACTACAATGGTGCCTCTCTTGTCTGTGTTCCTCGTCGAGATTGTGAAAAATTCACTTTATGAACTTATGCAAATGAGCTTCGGCAAGTGCCCAAGGGCGGCGTTACTGCCGCAAGTGCCCAGGCCCCTCAGCGATGTGGCCAGACAACCACACCTCTTTCGACCCATAGTATATAAGGCTGAAAAAAATCTGTCCATCCAGTTCAGCCTGTTATCCTGCAAGTTGATTCAGAAGAAGGCAAAAATACCCCTGTGAGGTAGAAGCCGATTTTCCCCACTTTAGGGAAAAAATTCCTTCCCGACTCCAATCAGGCAATCAGAATAACTCCCTGGATCAACGACCCTCTCTAGTAGCCTGTAATATTATTACACTCCAGAAATACATCCAAGCCCCTCTTGAATTCCTTTATTGTACTCACTAGGGATGTCCCGATACCAGTATCGGTATCGGGATCGATACCGGCATTTGCATGAGTACTTGTACTCGTGCAAATGCCGCCGATACCGCTGCCAATACCGGAAGTTCGGGCCCTGCAGCTCCTATACAGTATTTATGTAAACCTAATCTATGTAAAGTAGCCCGCATTTACTAACTATTGCGGCGCAGTCTCCTCAATCTCTCTCAGTCCCTCCATGAGCCTCCTGCCCCACCTGCATCCTTCATTCATAAAGTGGGCGGAGCAGGAGGCGGAGCAGGAGGCGGGACAGGAGGCGCCTGGAGGGACTGAGCGCTCAAACTGTAGAGACTGCGCCGCAATAGTTAGTAGTTCGAGCTACTTTACATAGATTAGGTTTACATAAATACTGTATAGGAGCTGCGTGGGCCAGTGTATTAGAGTCACACTGCACCGGCCTCCGCGGCCCCCACCCCGGACACTTGATGATGACCCTGTCATGGGGATTTGTGGGTGACCCTGTCATGGGGATTTGTGGGTGACCCTGTCATGGGGATCTGTGGGTGACCCTGTCATGGGGATCTGTGGGTGACCTCTCATGGGGGGATCTGTGGGTGACACATATATAGCATAAGATGCTATATATGTTTCATCCACAGATCCCCCATGACAGGGTCACCTACAGATCCCCCATGACAGGGTCACCCACAGATCCCCCATGACAGGGTCACCGACAGATCCCCCATGACAGGGTCACCCACAGATCACCCCATAGCAGCGTCACCCACAGATAACCCCATAGCATCATCACCCACAGATCACCCCATAGCAGCGTCACCCACAGATCCCCCTGCAGGCACATTGGTTTGGAAACACTGTTATAAGCCCATTTATTATATTAACCCTTGTACAAAGAAAAAGTAAAGCCGTTGTGTATAGCAATCAAATTCCAGCTTTATTTTTTTTCATTGCTATCAGAAACTGCTCCGCTGTTTTTTATACAAGGTTTGATAAATCTGCCCTATGTTATATTTGGTATCGGTGAGTACTTAAATATAAGTATCGGTACTCATACTCGGTATAAAAAAATGGTATTGGGACATCCCTAGTACTCGCCATCACCACCTCCTCAGGCAGAGAGTTCCATAGTCTCACTGCTCTTACCGTGAAGAATCCTTTTCTATGTTTGTGTAGAAACCTTCTTTCCTCCAGACGCAGAGGATGTCCCCTCGTCACAGTCACAGTCCTGGGGATAAATAGATGATGGGAGAGATCTCTGTACTGACCCCCGATATATTTATACATAGTCAGTCGTCTTTTTCTAAAGTGAATAACCCAGGTTTGTAATATTCTCCCTTAGAACTAAAGCTATATATTGATCATTCAGCGTCTCAGATTCATACTCTGTAACCCAGTCCCCGAGGTCTTTAGGAGGAGAGTCCATATCACGACCTTTGTGGTATTTGGCTTTGGTTTATTCCCCCATGTGTCTCTGTTAACATTCAGAATTTGTGGTGTGCCCTCATAGTATTTCATGTAATCGTACAGTGTCCCAACCACAAGTAATGCACAGCGTAACCTTCTCACTTCTGTCATCTCCACACCTTCTCGTGTAACCTCAAATATCAACGTGGGCGGCAAATGACTCCTATTGCTAGCGAGTAGCTGACCAGAAATCGGACTATGCCTATGACAAGTGACATACACGTGTCTATCGGATTTCACAGCCATTACTGTAAAACCTATTGTAGAATACAAGCGTTTTCAGGAAAAGCGTTTGGAAGATTGGTAAAAGTACACCGAAATTACAGCCTTCATCTTGTCCTTAAAAGGGGTTTCCCCACCGAAGACAGTAATGTCATGTCGATTAGAGACGTCTTCCATGTCTCATTGGTGGCGGTCTGACTACTGGGGCCGCCCAGAACAACGAGGCAGGGGCAGCCTCATTCACTTCAAGGGTACGACCACATGTAGTATATTTAGTAGTGTTGAGTAAAAGATACGAATTTCAGGGAAAATTCGATTCGCCGCAAAGCCAAATTTCCTCGTGCTTTGTGGTAGCGAATCAATATTCCCTGAATGGCGGTAAAACAAAAAAAAAGCATACTTACCTCATCCATTTGCTCGCAACTGGCTGCCAACCACCATCTTGATTGAAGATCGCGCACAAAATCCCGTGCACTGTGACATATGACGTTGACGTGATGACGTCATCACAGGCTGTGTGAGATTTCGTGCTAGATTTTCAATCAAGATGGCGGCAGCCGGCTCTTCGCAAACAAATGGATGAGGTTAGTATGATTTAATTTTTTAAATTTCACACTGTATTATTACTATCAGATGCTGCGATCAGCTATGAACGCGGCATCTGAGGGGCACAATGACGAGGCGGCGCAATCGCCTCTCCCTTTCATTGCACCCATTGCTTACAAAGAAATGCGCTTCCTGACGAAGTAATTCAGTTAAGCAGCCGATTCGAATTTTGAATACTTGGCTCATCTCTAATATTTAGCATTGCAAGGGGTGCATAAATTGACATGCTGCGGACTTAAAGGGGTTGTCTCCTCTTAGAAATTGGTGCTCTATTGCTAGGATATGCTAACAATGTCAGATAGGTGTGGGTCCCAGAAAGGGCACCCGAAAGTTAAGGAAAGTGCACTGCGCATGCTCAGCGTGCTCGCCATTAATTTCTATTGGAGTTTTGAAAATAGTAGAGCGAGCATGCTCGGCTATTCTCGGAAGTCCCATAGAAATTAATGGAGAGCGCACTCACGCAGCGCAGACACCGCTCCATTGACTTCTATGGGACTCCTTGAGACAGCTGAGCTAATGCTTGGCAGTCCCATAGTAATGAATGGAGGGTGGGCGCTCATGCTTGGCTGCTCTCCGCTCACTTTGTGGGTCCCATTCTGGAGATGGGTGCAGGTCCGTACCTATCTGACATTGGAAGCCTATCCTAGCGATATGGCACCAATGTCTAAGATGAGACAACCCCTTCAAGATCTGCACCACAGGTCAGTTTACACTGCAGATTTTTATCCGCAGTGCATGGATGAGATTTCTTAAATTCTCATCCACTTTGCTGCTACTTTAAAATGCTGAGGATTGGCTACACTTAGACCCACAGCATATCCATCCCATGTTGGCACACCATACCAGAACACATTGTCTGGTTGTGGGTAATGCTGTTGAGGGCACTCTATTTAAACTCCTTGTAATTCATTTACATTACCACCAGGGCTGTGGTCAGCACCAAGCAAACCTGGGCAGATGCCAGGGCCAACTGGGTTATATGGAGCCTTACAAAAATCATGCTCTAGGTTTGGAAAGTCAAGCTGGGGAAGACAAGAGCCTTGGGTATGACCACACAGTGTGGTCATGGCGGCCGTATGAGCAGCAGCAGGCTCCAGTGAACTAACTAGGACCGCATTGTTTAGTTATTCTTCATTGTTAATAGCCACATGGCACCACGCAGCCATTAACAATGGATAATGCAGTCCTAACTAGTCATTTGGAGCCCACTGCAGCCCGTAAGGCCTCGCGGTATTCGGCTGTATCGCCACATGGTCATACCCTATCACTTTATTGCCCATTTGGGCCACATGAACCTGAGCTCTCCAAATAGAATACAAACTCTGCAGATTTGCCGTTGCGGATTTGTGTATTGCAAATCCACAGCGATGTACAGTATAAGTACCTGCAATGTGATGAGATCGTAAGAAGTCTCATAGACGCGTTTCAAAAAGATCATGCCATGGACACTGTCCCACGGTGCAGATTTTGGATCTCCGGCACGTCGATTCAGGCTTTTTGCATGACAGTGTCAGTATTTCGTTCTGCAAGCTTCGATACCTTCTGTATTTTTCTCACTCTGGAAAGGACTATTCTTGCGGGCAATATAAACAAGATAAGGACAAGTGCTATAATTTGCTTAACGGCCCCACGGATCCGTAAAAAAATACATATGCATGGTCCAATGGCTGTCTGCAAAATCGTGTGCATGAGGCCTTATGCCAGGCTTGGCCAACCTGCGGCTCTCCAGCTGTTGTAAAACTACAACTCCCACCATGCCCTGCTGTAGGCTGATAGTTGTAGGCAGTCTGGGCATGCTGGGAGTTGTAGATTTGCAACATCTGGAGAGCCTCAGGTTGGCCATCCCTGCCTTATTCTGTAACATACATATCACCCTTTACAATGCGCATGGTTACATTTGCTGAAAAATCTCACTGTATCTCATAGAGATTTTGCAACAGATCCATGGCAAAATCCACAGCAAATTAATGCGCAGTGTGAACGTACTGTAAGCGTCAGTTATAGCGGTCGTTGCCCTGCTCCTACCTAATCACCCTAATAAACTTAAGCTTTTTTACTACTTGTTTAAGGCTACTTTCACACTAGCGTTTTGGTTTCTGTTTGTGAGATCCGTTCAGGGACTACTGACTTTGCTTCTCGTCTGTGCCCCACTGTACTTTGTGTGGATTGTTACCTTTTATCTTTACTGATTACAGAAAGTTTTTATCACTTTATATTGTTTCTGCTCCCTTGTACTCTGCTTTAGTTGTTGATTACCCTTGCTTCACCCTTTTGAGACTACGTATCTGTTTTTTCCCTTTTGCATGGCACCTGACAAAAACTTCTTAGCTCGCTAATTTATTACAAAACCCTCTGTTGCTGTACCTGTCACACATCCCAATCTGTACAATGAACAGAATAACAAGATCATAAAACAAAGCCATGGGAAAAGGGGAAACGTGGTGACAGTCGGCTGCGCATGAAGTGGAGGTTAAGTTCTGCATTTACATGCAGCGATCACCTCCGCAGTATGTGGACAAGGGATCGCTATTGTGATCGCTTGTCCTCATACAGCTGCATTGTTTCTGGGCAGCAGATCTCTGTTTAGACTCAATGATCTGCTGCCCAGAAATTATATTTTACTTGCAAGCAGTAACGACAGTTTCACCCAATGAACGAGCATTTCAGTTGTTCATTGGGTGGTCAGCTGCACCTTTATACGGGCGGATTTTCGGAGGAACGTTTGTTCCCGATAATCTGTCCAAATATGTGGCTGTGTAGATCCATCTTAAAGGGTTGTCCAGGTTCAGAGCTGAACCCGGACAAACCTCCATTTTCACCCAGGCAGCTCCCTGACTTCAGCATTGAAGCAATTCATGCTCCAATGCTCTCCTTGCGCTGCGCTAAATCTCGCAGGGCAAGGGCATTTTCCGGAGTTCCAGTGACGAACATGGGGCTCCCCATGGGGCTGCCAGAAAGCTGCTGACGCCACCGGCATTGATGCGTGGGATTTAACGCTGCCCTAGCCTGTAAAAAGGTTAGGGCAGCGCTAAAGCACGCCCATCAGAGCCGGTGACGTCACCTAACAAACTGCCGTGCGGAAGTGTAAACAGAAGAGCCCTTGCCCTGCGCAATCTAGTGCAGGGCAAGGGAGCTCATTGGAGCATGAGATGCTCCGATGCTAACATCAGGGGCTGCCTGGGTGAAATTATGTGTAATGTCTGGGTTCAGAGCTGAACCCAGACAACCCCTTTAAGAGCATGTAGGCAATTCACTTTTGGGATTCGGATTTGGGGGTCCACTGATGGCTTCTCTAATTTATAAATAATAGAGATAACTACCTTTTTAATTTCTTCTCTGTTCGTTATTTTTACTTTTATTTTTACTTTTATTTTTTGGGTATGTTCTTAACTTATGGTGTTTGATTGGTATTTAGGTTGTATAGTGTGTTTTTAGAATTTAGGCCAGCACTAAGCTGTTCCGACAGGCTGTTCTGGTAGAGTAACAGCCTGCTGGAGTTCATTGTACCCAGCATAGGCGGAAATGGCTGGAGCACCACCGGGCCTCATTGACCGGAAACAAGCTCCGATCCCTGCTGGGTCCCATTAATATAGTCAATTGGCTCCAGCGGGAAAGATTGATATGGGGATACGATGAACTCCGGCAGGCTGTTACTCTACCAGAACATTTTATCGCTAGGGTGAAACCAGTCTTAGAATTTCTAGGTGAAAATTGATTCGGGCTTGGGCACAGTTATTTCTCATCACTTCCCCTTGCGTCCATTGTGTGGGTGTTCAGGGAAAGAAATAAAGCACGGCTCTACTGTTATGTCTTTTATGTCAAAAGCTGTGCCTGCGTCATCACCTAACAGCTGACATCCCAAAAACCGGGATCAGAGATAGTTTCAGTCCTGGACATTTAACACCTCAGATGCCATGGTCCATAGGGACTGCAAAGCCTAGATACTTTGACAGAGGAGACCTATGGGTTGTCAGCAGAGGCTGCCGTATGTACAGATATGTACCTCTTTAACTTTCCTGTTGGCTCATGATATCCTGAGACGTGTGGCTCAAAAAAACCTCATGATACTCTGTCGGGCATTGTTTATGCTATATGTGTCTGTGCTGAATTGAATTTGTATTGTAAGACATTGGAATCCTTCACAAAGTTTACGTAAAGGTAAGGGTGGACACATCTGTGTGTAGCTATTAGGCATATGGAAGTCTTACGGTACTTTCACACTTGCGGCGTGTGGATCCAGCAGGCAGTTCCGTCCCGCCTGATCCGGTATACCGCATGACAACTAAAAGCATTTGTAGACGGATCCGCCATGCGGATCCGTCTACAAATGCATTGCAAGTGCGGATCCGTGTCTCCGTTTGCCATAGACGGATCCGTCTTGTATTTTTTTCACAGTTTTAAAGGTCTGTGCATGCTCAGACCGGAAGGACGGATCCGTCCTTCAGTCATTTCTTAATGCCGGATCCGGCACTAATGTAAGTCAATGGGACTTAATGCCGCTCATTCCGCCATGTGTTCCGGCATTTCAGGACAGAGATAAAACTGCAGCATGCTGCGGTTTTGTCAACGTCCAAAAAAAACGTTACAATACTGAACGGAAGACATCCTGATGCATCCTGAACGGATTTCTATCCATTCAGAATGCATGGGGATAATCCTAATTAATTTATTTTCCGGCATAGAGCCCCGACGACGGAAAAACACCAGTGTGAAGGTACTCTTACCCTGGGTTCAGACCTGAGCGTTCTAAAAACGCGCGTTTTACGCGCGTTTTTGTCGCGCGTATTTCAGCGCGTTTTTGCAAATAGGAAACGCGCGTAAAACGCGCGTTCTTGTGATTGACTACTGTGGTGTCAATCACAAAACGCGCGTCAAACGCCCCAAAAGAAGCTCAAGTACTTGTTTATGCGTTGGGCGTTTTACAGCGCGTTCAAACGCGCTGTAAAACGCTCAAGTGTGAACCACTCCCATAGGGATGCATTGGTTTTAATCTGTTGAGCGCTTTACAGCGCGTTTGAACGCGCTGTAAAACGCTCAGGTGTGAACCCAGGGTTAGAGAAAACATATTCTAGTGTAAGCAGAATATAGTTTACATCATAGGCCATTCATTTGAATGCCTGCCATGTAATACTATGTTTGCATTTGTAATGTTTAGCGATCGCTACTGTAAATGAATCCATTACATAATCCACCACTTCACTATCCCTAAAAAGACACAGAATGTGTAATAGGGTAACGTGCAGCGCTAGAAATAGACTGACCCATCAGCTCATCGCCATAAGTCTGGCTTCAGAAAGTACGTTACGTTATGAATTTTACGTCTGGGTGAATTTGACTCTGGGTGCATAATTAGCACGATGCGGGGATTTTTTTTTTTATAGTCATTATTTTTAGATTTGGATGTTGAAGTGTTTTATTACGTATTGGATTCATTTATATCTCTATTATTCATACGGGAAGCAAAGAAGTCAGGATACTGCATAGAAAACATTCACTTTACCAATAAAAGAAAGTGAAACTTGTGCCGGACTCATTGAACGTGTGAAGATGCAGAACTTTTATTATTTATGCAGACAGGCGTGTTTTGGTTTCCATTTTAAAGGTTTTATCATTTGTTTGCCATTTTCCATGGTTACTATCAAGATCATACTGCTCTGTGTCTGTCCAAAGGTGAGAGTCGTATTATCGTAAAGCATATGTTCCTGCAGGCACGGCTCACGTCTGCTTGTTTATGTCAGTGTTTGTACCTAACGGGAAAGTCAATTTAATGATAGAAAGTAATAAAAGCCAATAAATATGTAAGATGCAGAAACATTCCCTGCAGAATTAAAGGGGTTTTCAGGTTCTTAGATATTCATGGTCTATCCTCAGAATAGGTCACCATCAGTATCAGATCGATGGGGATGCATGTAGCATGTAGCGCAGGGGCGTACCTAAAGGCTCATGGGCCCTGGTGCAAGGGTTCAGCTTGGGCCCCCCTTCCCTCAGGGCTTTGTGACCAGGGACAGGAAAGCACATAGCCTTCATGCTGCCTTGTGCAAAAATATGGCTACGCCCCTGGTGTAGTGCCAGCACAGGAAACTATGCAATGGAAGCACAAGGTTCTATCTACTGTGTAGTGTCCATGCCAGGGTACTGCATCTCAGCTCTAATTCAAGTAAATGGGAGCTAAGCTGCAGTACACTATCACTGCCATCACTGGAAACTATACAGTGGACAGTGCCCTCTGTCCACTGTGTAGTTTCCAGTGCTGGTGGCTCCCCGAGACTGCTAGAGGTGCCAGGCGTCGGACCTCCAGACAATCAGCAACTCCACCCTAATCAACTAGGCAAAGCTACAGTAGGTGATAACCAAACCTAGACTCAGATGCAAGGCAGATGCATAGCAACAGCCCAAACAAAATTAGTAACAAGGTTGCTCCTTGTTGCTTATAGCAAAAAGGACATGGCCTAAAATGTACCAAAAGTTTGGTGCAACATATTGTTAAAAGGTAAGCTAGCTAAGAGATGGCATAAAGTAGCAAAAATCTCGTGTCTAGCTTAAATAACCAAATTTATCATACAGCTAGAGCCACTGTAATAAAGTGCCTGCCTACCCACGTGATTGCTACAGCCAGTCATTGCCTCAGCAGTAGTGTTTACTGCATGAGACCACTCAAGACAGGGATTGGCTGCAGCCTACTTATGCTGTTTGATATGTTCAACTGCATTTGTATGTTTATTGTCTTACATCCTGTTATTACAGTATAGTTGCACTGCACTGTGGAAAGGCTTTCTACCTATGAAAAGTTTGGGAGGGAAAAAACAGACACACTGACATTCAGTCTGGATTATCTCTGTTGTTTGTATCAGAAGACTTTTTTATGTCTTGAAAAACGACTTAGTCATTCCCATAGACTTGCATTAAAACTCTATACAAGTCTAGGAAAGGCTATCATTGTAACTTTGTTTCTGTTTAGGCAGTGATTCTCCACTCCACCCCTCCCATTAGAAGGTTCTAGTTCAGTTAGGGACAGTATATAAGGAGAACAGTCAGAGCTCTTAGTTGTCTGCAGATAGTGACTAGTGTTTAGTAGAAGAGACTCTGCCAGTCTGCATGAGTGACCAAAAGAAGATGCTGAGGCTGAGATACCCTGCCACAGACCAGGGAGATAGCCGGACAATTGAACCACAGACCCTAGGCCACCAGCCCTTTGACCAGGCAGTCAGCCCTCTGAAAGAGAGAAGAATCGCTAGATCAGGCCTTTCCTTGGCATGAAACATTTTTCTGCTCGGGAGGACACTAGAGAAGCCAGCCCTATGCCTTGCCTGTATTGTTTTGCACTTCAGTTCCACTCCAGTAAAGAAGAACAAACAATGGTGTAATGGTCACGTACACACACACACACACACAGACAGGGGGAAGGGAGTGACCACTGCGCTCCATCCTTGCCCCTGACCCTGCCTACTTGCCTCGCAAGTCCTAATGATAAGGGACAACTGGACGACAGTCCCTAACTTGGTGTAAGTGTAGGGAGGGCAACTGATGACAAACAGAATCATATACGGACCGAGTCAAAAACAGGAAGGCGGCGCAGTACCAAGGGACAAGCAAAGAATGGTCAAGAGGAAGCCGAGGTCGATACCAGGAGCAGCAAGAAGTACCAAAGGAGAAACCAGGGAGTGTCAGGAGAAGGCCGGGGTCGAGAACCAGGAGAGCAGAACAGCACAGCAGGAACAGACGAAAAAACGTCAGATGAACAGGAGGTAAGTACACCTAGGAACCTCAGGAGGTCACAGGAGAAACCTGAAAACCAGGCAACCTGTGGCCAGCAGGCTGCCTGTTATATACCCACAGGTAGGGGTCATGTGACGTGGCCAGCGTCACATGACCGTCCAGAAAAACTAGCTGAACACCGAGTGCCCAGCTCGGTGCTCAGCCCCACAGCAGTTGCCGGTATACTGAGGACGCCGCCGCGCTGAGGGGCCATGCATGGCCGGGTCCGTTCCGCCCCCATCTCCTAGGAGACGAGGACGCATCGCACGTCCCCGCTCCAGCCCGGACACAGGATGTGTCGGCACTTCACGACAAATGGTTTACTGCAGATTCTTACTCTCTGGACTTATTTCCCATTGCGATGAACCACGCTTTACCTGGGCCACCTCAAACCGAGCCACTGCATACATACTGTAGGTGTTCTCTCCTGGAAGCAACACACGCAGAGTGCTATGAGGCCTGTATAGCAGTGCAAGGAGGCTATACTGCAAGCTGTGTAGGGTATATGCCAATGTGCATTAGCCCTAACCTTGTGCACACCACTACTTGAAAAGCAAAATGGCATTGTAAAGCATGGATAATAAAGTAGTAGCTTTAGAATGAAAAACAGCCAAGCAGGATAGATTTACCTAAAATTACGGCATGTAGAAATACACAAACCTCCAACCATTCGAATAAACCAGTTTGAACCCAGCTGTAGGATATCAGCCGGTCCAAGAATGTAATTAACATAGCATTCATATATCATGACATAAGGGTACGGCATCAGTCACTGCCGTGCTGTTCTTGGCATTGACTTGTTTCCTGCGGACTGTTGCAATCAGAAAGTACTGTCTGACATGTTCATGTTAATCAGGGACTGATAGGAAAAGTGTCTTCTCAGGCACTTCATTCGGGGTTAACCCCTTTAATACCTACCAAAAAACTGCAGAAAAATACGAGCGTGACTATAAGACGGGGCCAAGAATGTAAGGGAATTCTGCTAAACTGAGTATTGGCTGCTCCAGACCCAAGGATTTGTTCCCACCCTGTATCACTCTCTAGATACTCGTCTGTATTTTAGGCGTTGGTGAGTTCTATGAAATGTCTGCTATTTCCTCCAATGGGAAATACAGTACTAATAGTCTCAATGGTGTAAAGCCGAGTGCAAGGAGGAAGAAGAACATTGCAGTCAGAGGTTTTCAGCAATTTACTAATAATTTTCTTTTGATATTAACAAATAATATATAAGTCGTCTTATGTCCGGGGGAGTGTGGGTAAGAGCCAGTGTAGATCATTCCAGAGAGGTTGTCAATTAGGGCATTCAGTGTCCGACATTCTGGATGTCCATCCGTTAGCACAACGCAGCTGAAAAGAGGGTCTCTGTCTTTGGAGGACCCTCCCTGTCTTTACATTTCACAGACAGCCCATTGATTTCAGCGAGTAACATGTAATGCTTCATTTTCCCTGTGGAGGCGCTGCAGGAGAATTAAACACTTGCTGCTAGGTTCCTTCACGTTTTCCAGCTTGATCGCAGGTGCTGTCCACAGCAGGACATTGCAGGACACATCTTGTAAAAGTTCAGTAAGAAACAGATGTTCAGCAACAGAAAATGACAACACGGGGATTTTTATTTGGACTTTTGTAAAGGTTCTTTATGCTTTAATATTAATTTAACCGAATTTGTATAAAAAAATAAATTGAGTAGGGAATTTTATTTAAAACTATGCTCATCTTAGGCTAGTTTCACACTAGCAACAGGACGGATCCGACAGGCTGTTCAGCCTGTCGGATCCGTTCTGTCGCAAGTTCAAGTGTGTCGCCAGACTGCCGCTCCATCCCCATTGACTATAATGGGGGTGGGGGCGGAATTCCAGTGTAGCACGGCAGCGCACGGCGAGAGGGCGCCGGACTAAAACTACGACATGGCCTCCCGCCGTGCACTGCCGTGCTGCACCGGAACTCCGCCGCCGCCTCCATTATAGTCAACGCTGATGGAGCGGCAGTCCGGCGACACACTGGAACTAGCAGCAGGACGGATCCAACAGGCTGAACAGCCTGTCGGATCCGTCCTGCCGCTAGTGTGAAAATAGCCTTAAAGGGGTTGTTTCATCTCCGACTTTGATGGCATATCACTAGGATATGCCATCAAAGCCAGGTTCCTCCTCTAGATCCCGCAGTTATCTCCAGAATAGGACCCCCGAAGTAAAGGAGAGCGCACCACGTAAATGCAGCCACCCGACGTTCACCTCTATGGGATTGCTCGATTACGGCCGTGCATGCGCGGGGTGAAAATAGCCGAGCGTGATCACGCTGCTATTTTCATAATGCATATAGCAGTGAATGGGGAGCACCCATGTACGCACGGTGCACTGTTTTTAACTTTGGGTGGTCCATTCTTGAGACAGGTGCAGGTCCAAAAAGTGGGACCTGCACCTATCTGACTCTGATGGCATATCATAGTGATATGCCATCAAAGTCTTAGATGAGACAAGCCCTTTAATGAGAATTTGTCCACTCTCCTGGATACTTGAATCACCCATGAAATAGCATTTCCGAAGCGTCTGTTCTTAAACGTTGTTGCGTTGTTCCTCTTTTTATTCTTCCTGGAAATGTATGAATACCTTGACAACTGGGTGTTAGCATTCTACTTTGGCAGGTCCTTATGAAGTCTGATACTGTGCTGTCAGTGTTGGGGTGAGGACCATTGGTTCATGAGGTGCGCTTCCTACATTCATGGTGACTCTGATGCTCTTAAAATAAAAGTTCAGAAGATCCAAGAGTTGGAGAAGCTAGGCTCTGTTCACATCAACTTTGATTTCTGTTTTTAACAGAGCTATGATCGATAGGATGGATCTGTTTTCAAGCGGATCCCATGAAACGCTGATGGATCCCATTGACTTGTAATGGGGTCTGTGGGGAGCTTAGATATTTTCTGGCAGAAGGCATGGTGCGGGGGTGATAGACAGCCGTATACACAGGGATAACTGCACAAAACAGAGACCCAGTGATTACTCCATGCTGATGTTACTGTATCAGATATGTATCACTGGCCACTCATACAGTATGCTACATTCTTGGATGAAGCAGTAGCATGCACGGAGGGCTTCAGGTCATGATTTCTGATTGTTCTTTGATTTTTCTACCTTGTGGAATGAGCGAACCGGAAATGTATTTGTTGCTATGAGAACTGATTTTAATCTCTTGTCATTTGCCAGTAGAATTGAATTAAAATGCTCTTATTTGCTTTGATGCCACATAACATTACATCAGGGACATTTTTTTGCATATTTCTTCATCTTGCATCGTCACAACGCCCATGACCATGAGTGGAGTAAGTGTATGAACTCTCCCAGCTCTGCTCTCCGCAACCAGTAATGTTCCATGCAGCTCTATTTATAGCAGTTCTATTTTGTATATGTATTATTATGAAGGAATCAGTGCTTGCAGACTGGATTATAGGGTTGGCACATGGGCCATATGCCCTGGGGTCTCCACCACTTTGAGTGACTTCCACCATCCACCCTTTATGATGGTTCTTTGGTGATTCTGGTAAGCCCAGAAGAGGTGGAGAAGTGACCGCACATGCATGTTGCTCTATCTGTGCAAGTCTAAGGCCTCTTTACACGGGCGTCATGATTGACGCCCGGATAGGATGCTGAGTGCGTTGCGGGAATATGCGCAATTTTTCCGCGCGTGTGCAAACCTTTGTAATGCGTTTTGCACGCGCGTTGGAAAAATCGCCATGTTTGGTACCCAGACCCGAGCCGAACTTCATCACTGAAGTCCGGTTTCGGGTTGAGTATTCTGAGATTTTATTATTTTCCCTTATAACATGGTTATAAGGAAAATAATAGCATTCTCAATAAAGAATGCTTTGTAGAATGTTGATTAAGGGGTTAAAAATAAAAACTTAACTTACCTTAGCCACTTGATCGCGTAGTTGGCGATCTGTCCTCTCTCTTCAAGCTTTAGCTGCAGTCTAAAGGACCTGTGATGACGTCACATCACATGGTCCAATCACATGGTCCATCACTTCCGATTTTCCGCAGCTCCATTCACCTCTATGGGGCCTGTGTTGCGTGAAAACGCACAATATAGAGCATGCTGCGATTTTCACGCAACGCAGAAGTAATGCGTGAAAATCACCGCTCATGCGCACAGCCCCATAGAAATGAATGGGTTCGGATTCAGTGCGGGTGCAATGCGTCCACCTCAAATCACGCCCGTGTGAAAGGGGCCTAAGGGAGTCACTGTCTCGGTTATGTTCATAAGGGTACAACCGCATGGTGCGGTGGTGACGCTGGTCAAGTACTGAGCAGCTATGCAGGCTGCAGCGGGCTCTAATTAAACTAATTAGGACCACACTGTTTAGTGGCACCTGAAATACCGCATGGCTATTAACAATATAGACCGACTAAACAGTGCAGTCCTAATTAGAGCTGTGTGGTCAAAACTCCCTTAAAAGTACAGCGGAGAAGGACACACTTGTGCTTGGTCACCTCTCCTAGATGTGGCAGATGGTACCATGACAGTGGTCTTCACCAACCATGGTGTGGTGTGATAGCACCTAGATGTTGTCAGTAGCTCTATGAGGCACTTGAGGTACATTGGATGGTGTGTCTTGGGCACTACATTTGCTCTCCAGTTAGGATATTTAACAGACATATCAGCCCAAGCAATACCCTTGTCACCATTTACGAGATTTACTGAATAGTGCCAGATACTTTCTGGACATCTCAAACATAATGCCCTGATATGCACTTGGAAAATTGGCAACTTTGTTTTCTGTACAGAATTGTTTATCTTAAACGGAAACATTCTTTCACTGTAATTATTCTTCAGTTGCTTAGCAACAATCACTGTTGTTCTTGAGTGACACTTTCTGATCTCCTTCCTCCTGCTGAGACCAGTGGTGTCACTCGCTATACTGTAGAACAGTGACTCTCCAGAGGTGAAACTACAACTTCTATACTGTCGTCTACATAAATGAACAGCCGTCCATGTATCCCTGTTCTGCTGCTATCCCTCTGAGGTCTGGCGCACCGATTTACAAGTGATAATCTGTTATTACTGCTGTCAGCTACTGACTAAGGTGCACTGATGTTAACTTGCACTGACAGGAGGCTGTGCTCATACGATTTCATTAGAGCTCGGACTTCTTGCATCAGCGTTCAAAAGGACAGAACTCGGTGTCTGTTGCATCATGCAAATCAAAGTGAAAGAATGTAACGAGCTAGGTAGAACTTTCTCAACTTTTCTGCTGAGAAAATAGTTCCTTCTTGTCTACTTCACATATTTGGAGATGTAAGCTGAATGAAATAATTCCTATTAAGCCTGCCTCACCCTCTACTACATATCACATTTAGGGTACTTTCACACTTGTGGCAGAACTGCCCGCCGGTTCCGTCTAACCGCATGACAACTGAAAGCATTTGTAGACAGATCCGGGTGCGGATCCATCTCACAAATGCGGAATGGCGGATCCGTCGTTCCGGTATTTTTAATGACGGATCCGGCACTAATGCATTTCTATGGGAATTAATGCCGGATCGGTCATTCCGGCATGTCTTCAGGCATTTTGGACTGCGGTATTATCTCCTGCCAAAACGCTGTTCAGTGACTGAACTGAAGACATCCTGATGCATCCTGAACGGATTTCTCTCCATTCAGAATGCATGGGGATGTGACTGAAGCGTTTTTTTTCTGGCATAGAGCCCCGATGACAGAACTCAAGGCCGGAAAAGAATAACGCTAGTGTGAAAGTTCCCTTACAAGGGTCCAGGAAGGTAAGATATAGGGAGCTGTTTGACAGGGTCAGTACACTAGAGATCCGATTACCAGTGATTATTTCACCTTCTGGGTCCAAAACGCTCCATGTTTCAGTCCATAAACTGTTACATAAGCTGGCGGGACCGGCCAACCATCTAGAGTGTATGAGGGCATTCCGATGGCAGATGTCTTGCAGCAGCCTTCTCCCCTCTCACAGTTCAGGACACACGGATGCTCGGAGGCGTGTTTGCAGGTCATATTTTATTTAGTAACCTGATTACGATCGAGCATTGTACATGTGTGGAGCTTGGTGCTGCGCTATAATCTATAGCGCCGTAGATGTACAGCGTAGGATTAAAGCTCCTGTTCCTGCAATTTAACACTGACAAGCAGGGACCCTGGGGAGATTTATTACCACTTCTGCCTTCTCCTTTCTTCTGTACTTATCCCTCAGTGAGCTCTATGCAGCGAATACAGGAAGTGGCTATGCAGCTTCCTCTATTGGACCTGACAATCACTTGATCACCAGGTTTCTCGGGGGGCAGAGCAGAGCTGCAGGGTCTTAGCAGACCCTGATCAGCTCTGCGTGTGTACAGTGGGGGCTGTTTTTCCCTGGATGCCCCAGTTACAGTGGAAAAGTGCAAAATACAAAAAAAGATCTCATATGCCAAAAATATACTTTAAAAAAGTTAAAAAAATAAAATACAAGCAAAAGAGAAAAAAATTAAAACCAGAAATGCCGAAAGTTGCCCTGTGCACGTGAAACTATACATTTTATATATTAAAATGACCTACACAAAATAGGGAACCCATGTTTATCATTTTTTTTGGTGTCAATTTACATGTTTTAAAAAAAAAAAGAGCTATGGTTTTTAAAATTTTTATTAGAACAGTTTTGCCCAAATAAAACTAAGAAAGAAAAACCATCTCTAAAAAACATTAATAAAATGCCCAAGGTGGGACTTTAAAAACTGAGCAAACATTTTTTTTTTTGTAGGCCAACCAATAAAAAAAGTTAGGACTCTTAAGCCACCACATGTACTAAATAACAAAAAAGTGGTTGGTCAAGGCTATAGACACCTTTTTATTTCCATGCAAAATAAAACATCCAAATTATTATTTCCATTTTTTAAACCTAACTCCCCCCCCCCCCCAATTCCTTCCCAAACTCTTAGGCCTCTTTCACACGGGCGTCATGTTTGACGCCCGGATAAGAGACGGGTGCGTTCTGAGGAATATGCGCGTTTTTCCGCACGGGTGAAAACGTTTGTAATGCGTTTTGCACGCGTGAGAAAAAAACGCCATGTTTGTACTCCAGACCCGAAGCCGGACTTTATCACTGAAGTCCGGTTTCGGGTCTTCTGAGAATTTATTATTTCCCCTTATAACATGGTTATAAGGGGAAATAATAGCATTCTTAATAAAGAATGCATTGTTAAATGAAGAGGAAGGGGTTAAAAATAATAAAAGTTAACTTACCTTAGCCACTTGATCGCGTAGTCGCGATCTCTCCTCTCTTTCCCTGCAGCATCTAAGATCTACAGGACCTGTGATGACGTCACATCACATGGTCCAATCACATGGTCCATCTTACAATGCATTCTTTATTAAGAATGCTATTATTTCATCTTATAACCATGTTATAAGGGGAAATAATAGAGATTGGGTCCCGTTGCTAAGCAACAATGCGGGAAAATCGCAACGCATCCGCACTTGCTTGCGGATGCTTGCGATTTTTCCGTAGCCCCATTCACTTCTATGGGGCCTGCGTTGCGTGAAAACGCAGAATATAGAACATGCTGCGATTTTCACGCAACGCAGAAGTGATGCGTGAAAATCACCGCTCATGTCACAGCCCCATAGAAATGAATGGGTCCGGATTCAGTGCGGGTGCAATGCGTCCTCCTCACGCATTGCACCCGCGCGGAAAACTTGCCCGTGTGAAAGGGGCCTTACTCCTTTGCGATGCGTCTCCCATCCTTCCCCCACCAAAAAAAAAATAAATGAAACGGGTATAGTGGGGGGGGGGGGGCAGAGAAATTAAAAATTCCATTCTCCCCATATCTTAAGCCATTTATCCTCAGAGTTTCTTTGTTTATATAGAACATATTCATACCTTTTGATCTTGTTAACGAGATTTAACCATGTATTTATATTTGGAATATTAGATGAAAACCAAGCCCGGGCAATCAGGAGCCTTGCCAAAAACATTATTTTAACAAAAAAAAAACTTTAGTATTTATGGCACCCAACCTTGGAAAGATCACTCAGAATCCAACACTCCACTGCAATTGGAATCACCACTTTGAATTTTTAAGTAAGGCCTCTTTCACACTTGCGCTTTTGCTTTTTGTCCTAGAGTTCCATCCTCGGGGCTCTAGGACGGAAAGATACTGATCAGGATTATCCCAATGCATTCTGAATGGAAAGAAATCTGTTCAGGATGCATCAGGATGTCTTCCGTTCAGTATGTGAACGTTTTTTGGACGTTGACAAAACCGTAGCATGCTGCGGATTTGTCTCCGCCCATAAATCCGGAAGACATGCCGTAATGCCGGATCTGGAATTATGCCCATTGAAGTGCATTAATCCGGATCCGGCATTAACCTAAACGTCGCTTCGGCGCATCGCCGGATCCGACGTTTAGCTTTTAGCGAAGCTTACCATGGCAGCCAGGATGCTAAAGTCCAGGCTGCCATGGTAAAGTGTAGTGGGAGGCAGGGAGAAGTATACTTACCGTCCGTGCAGCTCCCGAGTCCCGGGCGCTCCACAATGACGTCAGAGCGCCCCATGAGCATGGATCACATGATCGCATGGATCACGTGATCCATGCGCGTGGGGCGCTCTGACGTCATTAGAGCGCCTGAGCCGCACGGACTGTAAGTATCTGCTCCCTGGCTCCCACTACTACTATGGCAACCAGGACTTTAGTAGCGTCCTGGCTGCCATAGTAACACTAGCAAAGCTATTTCAAATGCTTTCAGTTGTCTTGCGCTGTGCCGGATCCGGCGGGCATTTCCGCGACGGAAGTGCACGCCGGATCCACACAACGCATGTGTGAAAAGAGGCCTAATGCAGTTGTGTATTGGCCCTCAATATTCTTTTAGTTCTGGACAAGTCCAAAACATATGTAGATAATCTGCATTAGGTGACTCACACCGTGGACAGTTGGAGGTGTTTCTCAAACCTCGCTCGTTACGCCGTAAAGGTGTAATATAAATTGTGAGTAGAATATTAAATTGAACCAATATGTGATTACAATTATGAAAACTAATCCCACATTCACCAATATATTACCCCATCATCCGATTGAATCATTGGGCAATCCCTTCTCCAGACATTTTGCCCAGGGGAATATATATTAATAAAATTATAACATTGAGAAATTTATAACATTGAGAAATTGTAACCCTCTGTGCTGTGTTTACTATCAAATGGTGCAAAAATGTGGAGGTGTCTATATCAAAAAGCGAAAGTGCTGATCATCAGATATGTTTTCTCTTTGTGCTAACTCCAAAAATTAAAAAATATGACCATTACCAACCAGCTGTGCAAGATAATATATATTATTATGTTGCTAATACTGATCCCCAACCAATTCATCTAAAGCCAGTAGATAAGAATTATGCCAAAGGGGCGTACAACAAAGGGATCCCAACCAATCTCTAATGGCACTCCAGGACTTAGTAAGTAGCTTCACAGCAACTCTATAGTCCTGTTGGAGATTGATTAATTGACCAGATTCCAATAAAGTAAAGATGTTATCATATGAAGAGATCTTAACCAAGGTTCTATAAAGTGGGCTTTTCTCCCCTTCATAATACTGCCATAGCTGTGATGCTATAAAATAGCCCTTGAAACAGGAAAGATTTAATCCTCCCTGTTCCATCGGCTTATAAAAATATTCCAATTTAAGCCTTACTCGCTTTCTCCCCAAAGTAGGTCATTGATGATTCTCTCAATCAGTTTAAAAACGTATCTTCAATCTATACTGGAGAGTTCCTGAGAATATACAATAATTGGGGCAGAATCACCATCTTTACCAGCGATATTCGATCGGCTTTAGATAGTGGGAGTCTGAGCCATATCTTTATTTTAGATCTCAATTTAGTTATCAATGGGATCAAATTAAGGTGTAGAAAGTCATCAATCTAAGAAGAAATAATGATACCCAAATATTCGAAAGAATCAGAAATCTTCAAATTACAGAAAGACTCCTCAGTGAAAGCTTCCAAACTATCTAAAGGCATAAGGATCGTCTTAGACCAATTGATATCTCATACCTAGACCAAAGGAGTAAACAACTCGAATAACTGTCAAGAGCGTGGTATTAGTATGTTGTATATAAAATAAAACATCATCGGCATATAAGGAAATACGATCTTCTGTTCCTAATATCCCAAACCCTTCAATCCTGGGATTCTGCCTAACAGCGAGAGGCTCAATATAAATATCAAATAATAATGGAGAGAGTGGACATCCTTGACGAGTGCCTCTTCCCAAAGAAATGCACCTTGTAAGCATCTTATTGATATAAAACCTCGCCTTGGGGATTTATATAAAAGCTTGATCATATTTATGAACTTAATCCCAAATCCCATCCTCTCTAATACCCTCCAGAGGAATCTCCACTCCACCCTGTCAAAGGCCTTAGAGACATCCAAAGACAGGATGGAGCGAGAGACCCCGGGAGGATTGAATATTGCCAAAAGGCGGTGTAAATTGTGATGAGTACCCTTGTTAGGGATAAACCCGTTTTGATTAGGGTGTATAATAGATGAAATAACTTTAGACAACCTAGTAGTAAGAAGAGACACTTAACATCTGTATTAAGTAAAGAAATCGGCCTGTATGAACCCATATCTAAGGGGTCTTTGCCTTTTTCAAGATTAATACTATTACAGCTTCAGTCATTGATTCTGGAAGATTACCGTCCTCTATTGCCCCAATAAATGCCTTCAGAAGATGGGGAAGAACAACCTCCCTATATTTCTGATAAAACTCATATGGGAATCTGTAACGGACCGTTACGCACACAACTCCGTTTAGGCGATATTCCCTTTTCCGGATAGACCAGCAGCTACTGCAATCACCAACTTCCCGAACTGCAAACCACACAAATTCACCAACTTCCGAACAAGAGACACACGAACCCTGGAAGCAGCCGAACAGGAAAAGCAATATGAACAGCTTACACTCCTGGCAATCAGCATACAGTCAAATCCCCCCCAATAACGAGACGACACTTCGTTTTGAGGGTCAAGCAGGAACTCTAACTTTTATTGAGGGCTACCTGCCCGGTATTTATCCAGGTCTCCCACCTGGTGGACACTCCCCTAGGGGACCAGAAGGAAGACTACGACACAGGGGATACAGCAGCCAATCACACACAATGGGACAATACAGACACCCCCAGCATATCCCTCCCCTCTGCCTGTGATACAATCACCCCACACAGGTTAATGTAATTATCACAGGCCGGAGAATACACAATGTCTTCTGTCCTGAAGACAATTGAGGAGTCATTCAATTATCTCTCAGGACAAAGGGAAATCGCCAATACACATGTGGGGACAATAGGACAGACATCACTATTCAATACACAATGTCCCACCCTTTACAGTACACAGACATTTAACATATTCCCAGATGGCTTGGATCTGAGCGCTCAATATATCCACGGATACAGGCAGACTCCATTGAGCACATGGTTGCAAAAGGACATAAAATTACACAATGTACAATTACTACATAAAACATATACATGCAACATATCCCCAGATAGCTTAGGTCTGAGCGCACATTATTGAATGGCGCTCAGACCACACATGTCCAGTTCAATTGCCATGGAGCTAAAGTCTTTCCCATAGTCTTTCATTATACGAATGGGCTCCATAGCAGAGCTATCTGGGGCATCACCGCTCAAACAGGACAAGCATACATGGGGCCATAGTCGCAGGGCAGGAGGCGAGCAAGCAGTCCCTTCCAGGAAACTGGGGCAGACTCTGGTACAGGGTCCAGTCCGCTACATTTCTCCCCTTTACCAAAGAGACTAACAGGGTATCTGACCTCCTGCCGGTCAGTGCCCTGGTTAGTCCAGCAACCCACCCACGAAGCACAAACAGCAGTACAGCCCACCCACAATAAATGGTTACTACACCTGGATAAAGTAGCAACTTGTCCATGTCCAGGTGCCTCACTACGGCTGTGCGGGGGACTGGTAGACTGCCTTGGTGGGTTGCTGAGTGGGCAGAGACCGGCGATACTCTGCCCTGGGGCCAGCGCTACCACGGAAGTAGCCTGGTGGGAGCCTGGTTGTGGGGGAGGAGACCGACTGTCTCCCCTCTGGATAAACCGCTCTGTGGCTGGCGGACAGGACCGACCATCCTTGCCCCTTGTGCTGCAAGTGCAGAGACCATGGTCCCATCTGCACCGTTGGGGGCGTAACATCTCCCCTTGGTGGGTTAGGCTGCCGCTGGAGAGAGGGTGTAACAAGCCCCTCTCTCTGAACTGTAGACTGCCGCTGGGGAGAGCGGGTAGCAGGCTCCTCTCCCTGACCCTCTCTCTGCTGGTGGAGGGGGGACCAACTGTCTCCCCTTTCAATATCTTGTCCTGCTGCTGGGGTACACACTGCAGCTGGGGAGGAAGGATGACACCTTTAGCTCCCTGGGGTACACACTGTCGCTGGGGAGGAAGGGAAACACCTTCAGCTCCCGGGGTACACACTGCCGCTGGGGAGGAAGGACGACACCTTCAGCTCCCTGGGGTACACACTGCCGCTGGGGAGGAAGGACGACACCTTCAGCTCCCTGGGGTACACACTGCCGCGGGGAGGAAGGACAGCACCTTCAGCTCCCTGGGGTACACACTGCCGCTGGGGAGGAAGGGCGACACCTTCAGCTCCCTGGGGTACACACTGCCGCTGTGGAGGAAGGACGGCACCTTCAGCTCCCGGGGTACACACGGCCGCTGGGGAGGAAGGACGGCACCTTCAGCTCCCGGGGTACACACGGCCGCTGGGGAGGAAGGATGACACCTTCAGCTCCCTGGGGTACACACTGCCGCTGGGAGGAAGGACGGCACCTTCAGCTCCCTGGGGTACACACTGCCGCTGGGGAGGAAGGGACTGGCACCTTCAGCTCCCTGGGGTACACACTGCCGCTGTGGAGGAAGGACGGCACCTTCAGCTCCCTGGGGTACACACTGCCGCTGTGGAGGAAGGACGGCACCTTCAGCTCCCGGGGGTACACACTGCCGCTGGGGAGGAAGGGCCGGCACCTTCAGCTCCCGAGGGTACACTGACCGCTGGGGAGGAAGGATGACACCTTCAGCTCCCGGGGTACACACGGCCGCTGGGGAGGAAGGATGACACCTTCAGCTCCCTGGGGTACACACTGCCGCTGGGGAGGAAGGACGGCACCTTCAGCTCCCTGGGGTACACACTGCCGCTGGGGAGGAAGGACCGACACCTTCAGCTCCCTGGGGTACACACTGCCGCTGGGGAGGAAGGCCGGCACCTTCAGCTCCCTGGGGTACACACTGCCGCTGGGGAGGAAGGACGGCACCTTCAGCTCCCTGGGGTACACACTGCCGCTGGGGAGGGAGGACGGCACCTTCAGCTCCCTGGGGTACACACTGCCGCTGGGGAGGAAGGCCGGCACCTTCAGCTCCCTGGGGTACACACTGCCGCTGGGGGTGAAGGACGGCACCTTCAGCTCTCCGGAACACACTCAGCCGCTGGGGAGGGCGACGATACCATCTGCCATGAACTGCAGGTACTCTGCTGTTATCCTCCTCACGAACTGCACAGATTTCTCCGGGGGTTGGGTCCGAAGAAAATCAGCCGTGATCTCAGCTCTCTGTCAAATTCCTCCTGCGTGTAGCTGGGTGCCATGCTTGTTCTCCTGAAGTTCTTTCTTTTGTAGATAGGGGCGCTGTACGGGTACTGGCGTTGCCCTCACTTTGTAATCCAAGGAATGGTGTTGCCCTGTAGATGTCCTTCTGGGCTGTGGAAATGATCCCACTGCTGCCACCAAATGTAACGGACCGTTACGCACACAACTCCGTTTAGGCGATATTCCCTTTTCCGGATAGACCAGCAGCTACTGCAATCACCAACTTCCCGAACTGCAAACCACACGAATTCACCAACTTCCGAACAAGAGACACACGAACCCTGGAAGCAGCCGAACAGGAAAAGCAATATGAACAGCTTACACTCCTGGCAATCAGCATACAGTCAAATCCCCCAATAACGAGACGACACTTCGTTTTGAGGGTCAAGCAGGAACTCTAACTTTTATTGAGGGCTACCTGCCCGGTATTTATCCAGGTCTCCCACCTGGTGGACACTCCCTAGGGGACCAGAAGGAAGACTACGACACAGGGGATACAGCAGCCAATCACACACAATGGGACAATACAGACACCCCCAGCATATCCCTCCCCTCTGCCTGTGATACAATCACCCCACACAGGTTAATGTAATTATCACAGGCCGGAGAATACACAATGTCTTCTGTCCTGGAGACAATTGAGGAGTCATTCAATTATCTCTCAGGACAAAGGGAAATCGCCAATACACATGTGGGGACAATAGGACAGACATCACTATTCAATACACAATGTCCCACCCTTTACAGTACACAGACATTTAACATATTCCCAGATGGCTTGGATCTGAGCGCTCAATATATCCACGGATACAGGCAGACTCCATTGAGCACATGGTTGCAAAAGGACATAAAATTACACAATGTACAATTACTACATAAAACATATACATGCAACATATCCCCAGATAGCTTAGGTCTGAGCGCACATTATTGAATGGCGCTCAGACCACACATGTCCAGTTCAATTGCCATGGAGCTAAAGTCTTTCCCATAGTCTTTCATTATACGAATGGGCTCCATAGCAGAGCTATCTGGGGCATCACCGCTCAAACAGGACAAGCATACATGGGGCCATAGTCGCAGGGCAGGAGGCGAGCAAGCAGTCCCTTCCAGGAAACTGGGGCAGACTCTGGTACAGGGTCCAGTCCGCTACAGAATCCATCAGATCCTGGGAGAATTTCCCACACAAGCTTTCAAAGCGGCTTCTAACTCTTGCAAGGAAAAATTCGGATCGAGGGACTCTCTTTGGATATCTGTAAGGACTAGAAGAAGATGGAATCCAAATATAAGTCAATTGCCTCATCTGAAGCACCACTCTCAGATTTATACAATTCCAAAAATATTGCACGAATGCCTCTTTAATGCATTCCTGATCTTGAATAATTATAGTCAGAGGAACGAATACTAACTATCTCTTTTTTGGGTCCTGATTGGAGATAACGCTAGCCAGCCTCTTCCCTAGGCGGCCTGATTCAAAAAAATATTTGTGTACCTTTAAAAAGACTTTGCTGAGCCTTGTCCAGAAGAAAGTCAGAGTAAGCTTGACTTGTCTTTTGCATAGTCTCCCTAGCTTGATCTGTGTTCTTGCTGGAAAACTCATCCATAGCAGCAGCCGCAGCTTCTTGCAAATCATCTCTTTCTTAACATATCCTTTTCTTAAGTTAGAGATATTACTAATAAACACCCCCTCGTAAAGGCCTTAAATGCATCCCAAACCAGATGGATCCTTGCTGAATTATAATTACTATCCCAAAAGAATTCAATCTCCCGTTTAATCGAATCATGGTTGTCCATTAATTACAGATATCCAATGAGGATTTAATCTAAATGGGGGCCTAACCCTATATTTATCTTCTACCATACATTGCTCAATGGAAAGGGGTAGGTGATCGGAAAGGGACCTAGCCTTATATTTAATACATTTTATATGCTTCAAATAGTTTTGGTTTATCAGGGCTAAGCAGCATCGTAGCTAACGGCTCAAGGGCCCTGGTGCAAGAGTTCAGCTTGGGCCCCCTTCCCTCATTGCTTTGTGCTGGTCTTTGGGCCCCCTCAGGCTCCTGGGCTCCGTAGCGACTGCTACCTCTGCACCCCTATAGCTTTGCCTATGGGGCTAAGTCTATCCTAGACATCGACTTCCCAGACCTACTAACACTGGAGTATACTCATTTCCCCTTTTCTAAATATCCCCATATGTCCACTAAACCAGATTCCTGCCAAAAGCGGGACAAGGGAACCCTTAACGGGAAATAAACTTATCTCTCTCCATGGAAACCATATCCTTTTCTGGATCGATCACACAATCAAAGTCCCCATTCACTAGAACAAGGCATTCAGGCCATCGATTCTTAAAAGTTAATAGACAATTCAGTACATGAAGAGAGAAAGGGGAGGGATATAAATAAAGGCCAAGAGACAGTTAGGTCCATATATATTTGGACAGAGACAACATTTTTCTAATCTTTGTTCTATACATTACCACAATCGATTTTGAACAAAACAATTCAGATGCAGTTGAAGTTCAGACTTTCAGCTTTAATTCGGTGGGTTGAACAAAATGATTGCACAAATATGTGAGGAACTAAAGCAATTTTTAAACGCAATCCCTTCATTTCAGGGGCTCAAAAGTAATTGGACGAATTAAATAATTGTAAATACTTGGTTGAAAACCCTTTGTTGGCAGTGACTGCCTGAAGTCTTGACCTCATGGACATCACTAGACGCTGTGTTTCCTCCTCTTTAATGCTCGGCTCGGCCTTTACTGCAGCGCTTTTCAGTTGCTGTTTGTTTGTGGCCTTTCTGTCTGAAGTTTAGTCTTTAACAAGTGAAATGTTCTATTGGGTTCAGATCCGGTGACTTGGCCATTCAAGAATATTCCACTTCTTTGCTTCTTGTTTTGGGTCATTGTCCATCTGTATGATGAAACGCCGACCAATCAGTTTGGCTGGATTTGAGCGCACAGTATGTCTCTGAAAACCCCAGAATTTATCCGGCTGCTTCTGTCCTGTGTTTCATCATCAATAAACACTAGGGACCCAGTGCCACTGGCAGCCATGCATGCCCACGCCATCACACCGCCTCCGCCGTGTCTTACCGATGATGTGGTATGCTTTGGATCATGAGCTGTACCATGCCTCCGCCATACTTTTTCTTTCCATCATTCTGGTAGAGATTGATCTTGGTTTCATCTGTCCAAAAAGGTTCTTTCAGAAGTGTGCTGGTTTTTAAGATGTATTTTTGGCAATCTAGTCCAATCTAGCCTTCTTATTCTTGAGGCTTATGAGTGGCTTGCACCAGTGAACCCTCTGTATTTACTTTCATGCAGTCATCTCTTTATGGTAGATTTGGATATTGATACGCCGATATCCTGGAGAATGGGGTTCACTTGGTTGGCTGTTGTGAAGGGGTTTCTCTTCACCATGGTAATTATTCTGTGATCATCCCCCACTGTCGTCTTCTGTGGGCGTCCAGGTCTTTTGCATTGTTGAGGTCACCAGCCCTTTCTTTCTTTTTTAGGATGTAGATGTACCTACTGTGTCCTTCTTCCCTACCTTGTAGATTGTAAGCCCTCAAAAGCAGGGCCCTCTCTTCTTTTGTACCAGTTTCTAACCCGTCTTGTTCATGCTTAGTGCAACTGTCTGTATTATGTATGTGCACCGCTTATTATATGTACAGCGCTATGGAATGAATGGCGCTTTAATAATAAATAATAATAATAATAATAATGTACCAAACTGTAGATTTTTCAATTCCTAATAGTGTAGCAATTTCTCGGATGGGTTTTTCCTGTTTTCGCAGCTGAAGGATGGCTTGTTTCACCTGCATGGAGAGCTCCTTTGACCGCATGTTTACTTCTCAGCAAAATCTTCAAAATGCAAGCACCACACCTCAAATCACCTCCAGGCTTTTTATGTGCTTAATTGAGAATGAAATAATGAAGGAATTGCCCACACCTGCCCATGAAACAGCCTTTGAGTCAATTGTTCAATTACTTTTGGTCCCTTTAAAAACAGGGTGACTCCTAAAACCTTCATCCAATTTTTATGTGAATACCGTCTAATGAAAGCTAAAATTCTGGACTTTATGTCCATTATATAACTATAACTTGAATATGTTTTAGTAAACAGGTAAAAAAACAAAATTTGTGTCCGTGTCCAAATATATATGGACCTAACTGTACATAGTGTCCCAAATACATTTCCATAAAGAAAGACAAACCTTCCTTTCTTATAAATGGAGGAGGCCCAGCAGACAAAATCAATCCATTTATCAATTAATACTGTTACTCCTCTTGAATGGCTAGTAAAAGTGGAATGATAAGTCTGGATGGCCCATCCCCCACCAAGGCAAGGCAAGAAAAAAGGATCATATATTATTCTGATCAAGCCAATCTACCACAAGGTCAGGAGTATCAAAAAGAGAGTCCCAGTATTTGAGATTATCCGCAGTTTAGCCAGATAAGGCTACTTTAACATTAGCGTTTTTGCGGATCCATCATGGATCTGCAAAAACGCCTCCATCAATAATACAACTGCATGCATCCGTCATGAGTAGATCCGGTTGTATTATGTCTTCTATAGCCATGACGGATCTGTCTTGAACACCATTGAAAGTCAATGGGGACGGATCTGTTTTCTATTGTGTCAGAGAAAACGGATCTGTCCCCATTGACTTACATTGTGTGTCAGACAGCTCCATTTTGCTCTGCTTCGTCAGGCGGACAGCAAAACGCTGCATGCAGCCTCAGAGCGGAATGGTGACTAAACAGAGGCAAACTGATGCACTCTGAGCGAATCCTTTTCCATTCAGAATGCATTAGGGCAAAACTGATCCGTTTTGGACCGCTTGTGAGAGCCTCATGATGGATCTCAGAAATGGAAAGCCAAAACGCTAGTGTGAAAGTAGCCTTAGTAAATGAGTGATTAATGTTCTTTTCACAAAGTCGTCTCTTAACCTCGGTATAAGAAAGTCTCTTCTCTTGAATATCCTTAGAAAAATCAGGAAAAAGAACAGTCTATTTCCATTATATAGAATACGGGACACTCCCTTGCCCTTCTTAATATCATGTCCCTGTCTCGTGAAACAAGTATCTTAACAAGAAGTATCCATGGGTACCTTCCAGGAGTTGGTTTACCCCCTGGAACCTGGTGAGCCCTTTCCACAAAAAATAATGGAGAAAAATAGTCCTTTCCAAACCTCTCCAGAATTTAATTCTGAATCATATCACAAGGACTATCTTCTTCCATGCCTTCCGGTAGGCCCAACATTTTCACATTACATCGCCTTGACCTGTCTTCCAGATCCACCATCTTTTTCTTAAAATATTATCCTCAGATCTCAACATGGGGATTTCCGCTTTAAACACTTTAACTTCCTTGTCTAGGACCTCCACAGTTTTTCTATGGTAGGTACCGTATTTTAGAGACATAATCTCTTATAAGAAGCACATCCATCTTAATTACCCCAATTTGAGTTGAAATATCTTTTATTAGCTCTCCTTTTTTTAACCGCACTCAAGATTTCATTGAATAGTGAGGTTTCATCTTTAGACAAGGCATTTAAATCATCTCTCTCCGCCTCCCACCTCCTGAAAATCATCGTCCAATACTTCTTCCATTTTAGATCCGCCCTTTTTTTCTACCTCCGAATCGTACAGCCCTTTTTGTTCAGTTCTTGTAATTACAGCCTTTGGGGATTTTCAAATTGTCAATTTCTGACCGGTTTTGGCAGATATATACTCAGCAGAGCGCCTATTTTGCTTAGGGGTCTTTTTTTTTTTTTTCCGTTTTCCTTTTCCCCCCCCTTCTCCTCTTTCTTCTATTCTCATCCCTTCCTTCCCTTCTTTTTCCTTTTTATATTGATTAGCACTGAGGAAGATGATATAAGCAATCTAATCAGGACTTTCCATGAAGAAGGAACCAGAAAAATGAAGTGGAACAAAAACAGTTTATTAAAATAGTTCTTCTGATATGCAGCCAGTACCCATCCAGTAGTATAATCAGCAAAAGGAGCAAACCTTTTGGTGTAACAAGGCAAACACAGGAGGATCGAAGGGTATACACAGGAGACGAAAGGAGGGATGGATCAGGACGTACGGACCAGAGAAGACACAGGGCAACATCTCACCAAGCCTCAATCCCAAACCGGCTGGAAGCAAGGAGCACAGAAGCGGAGGGTCTAGGAGCGGAGAGGCAGAGAAAAGCAGGCGGAGACCGGAGACGGAGATCATCCAAGAGCGCCAGGTGGAAAGAGGTAGCCACGGCGCGAGTCTGTAAAGAGAAGCAGGCGGGCCGTCTGTGGAGAGGAGCAAGCGGGGCATCAGAAGCAAGGACTGTCCACGTAAGGGCTATAGACACTTTAGGATTGCATTTTACTAATCTTGATCCTTATTAAAAATATTCATCAGTTTACGAGATACAAGGTTAAAATTCTGTCTGTGTGCAGGCTGTCAGTCTCTGTTCTTTTGAATACCATCAAACTAATAAGAATAGGGCTTAAATGAGTGTTTATGAGGTCAGGAAATCAGAGATAAGAGTTACACATAAGCCCTAAGATGATGGGATTCAAAGAAAACAGAAACTGACAGCCCTTTTTTAACCCTGTATCTCAGAAAAGCTGAGAATTTTTAGCCCAAAATGAGTAAAATGAAATAATAAAAAAAATGCCATAAAAGTGCACATAGACTGTAAGGCCTTTTCAGGATTGGTCATAAAAGGGCTAAAAGGTTTGTCCATTTTAGGTCAGGAGTCCTCTAATGATAAGTCGATCAGCAATCAGCTGTAATCTCCCTACATCATCACCACCAAAGGGAAACTAAAGCAGTGCACAGGTCATATTGAAATCAATGGGCTATCCAGTTATACAGGAGACACTTAGACAAGGGTCCTCAACGTGTGTACCCCTCTGTCAGCTCAGAATAGGGTATTAGAAATTGCATTTTTAAACCAGATAACCCATTTAAAGTAGTGACTGAGACCTCCACCGATTGATAGAATTGGACAACCCGTCAAAACAGCTTCGACAACAGATCTCAGACCTGTAGCCAAATTTGTATAGAACTCCTGCCCCCCCAACAAAAATACACCTTGCGCATCTCAATGACTGAGATGTATAAAAAGCGAACCTTGTCTTTAATCTTGTTCCAAACCTATAACAAGATTCAGCATTTGTGACCACTGATGGCAACTTCTGTTTTCTAATGTGTATCTGGAGAAAAGCCAAATGTTCTGTCTTTATATCCTCCAAGAGAGAACTTAAACATTACAAAACACGCAAAGCAAAACTTTCCGTTCCAAAGTGAATGTGAACACCACAGCCCATCATGTGTTTATTAAAGGGACACTACAACTAATGTCGGCAGCACATTAAAGTGCAATATGATTAGACAGGCTGTTGCCATCCTGTGAGATAAAGTAGTGACCTTGGAAGCAGGGATTTTTCTGTACCTCATGAATGACTGCTCACGAAATACAGTGCAGCCTTGCAAAAGTTTGCGTGCTCCCTGGTCAAATCACATTTAATGCAAATTTCTGCCAGGAACAGTTTTACACATGACAAAATTTGGCAAATTTTATGCACAATTATAGTTTCTTTATTGAATTTATTATGGCGGATACATAAGATCTTTTTGCCCTTGAGTGGTCCATTGCTCCCCTCTAGGATGGCAGAAGGAATCAGTTGGACACAGGTGTAACAGGAAGAACAAACTTTACTCTTTACACTAGAGGCAACAAACTTGAGTGCTTACTAGAGGCAATAGGCTTAATGGTTACAGTCTCACCTGACGCAACAAGCTTATGGTTACAGTTTCTCATGCTGACACACCACACTCTACTGTACTCTGTCCTTGACTGCGCTGCCCCGATTCCGATGGGCATCGACACCCTGGACTGAGTCTTCAAATTGGCAGCAATAAAGATGCAGATGATAGTTCTGTGACGTGGGTTTTCCTCCAAAAGCAATGGGTTCTGCACAATATGCACAACACCTCTTCAGCTGCAATAACACTTCCGCGTGGCACACAGTTTTACAAGGACAGGTTTGATGGTTAGACTTGATCTCAGTCTTGAATAGTGCACCGCCATGGCTGCTATTAGAGCGCAGGGGTCAAGCAGCTATCTTCTGCCCCTAGCTCTGGCCTCAACTCCTCTACAGTATTTACTTGTGACTTGCCCTAAACCCTGAGGTGGTGCATCTTTATGGCTAGTACCACATACCTCCACTGCAAGCTAGCTACATGCAGGAATCTGCAATGCTTTCCTGGTCATGCTCTCAGTGCTGCGTCTCATTCTCTGTCTCCCCACAAGTTTTGATTGCACTTTTATTTATCTCCCTATGGACATGTTAGGCTACTTTCACACTAGCGTTTTAGCTTCCTTTTGTGAGATCAGTTCAGGGCTCTCAAAAGCGGTCCAAAATGGATTCGTTTTGCCCTTATGCATTCTGAACGGAAACGGATCTGCACAGAATGCATCAGTTTGTCTCTGTTCAGTCACCATTCCGCTCTGGAGGCGGACACCAAAACGCTGCCCGTCTGACGAGCGAGCCAAATGGATCCGTCTTAGCACACAATGAAGTCAATGGGACGGGTCCGCTTTTCTGACACAATCTGGCACAAAAGAAAACGGATCCGCCCCCCATTGAATTTCAATGGTGTTCAAGACATCTGTCATGGCTATAGAAGACATAACACAACCGGATTTGTTCATGACGGATGCATGCGGTTGTATTATTGTAACGAAGCGCTTTTGCAGATCCATGACAGATCCGCAAAAACGCTAGTGTGAAAGTAGCCTAATAGCTATGAATGACCCTCTTATCGAACCCGTGACCTTGACTGAACTTTTTACTGCATTACAGAGCATGACATGGTCCACACAGGTTGTTTCACCATCTACATAGTACATTTCACTTGAAATGCCCATCAACATCCTTTTCAAGGTATATCACCCCGAAAGTGTTGGTACGCCACATCAGGCTATATGTGACATCACCAATACCCTCCTGGCATGCCTGCTACATGGTGTATCACACATGGGTGCAATAACATGGCACACAAGTGCAGAGAGTATAATAACATGGACAGATATAATATTTGCAATGCTGGAGTGTCCCCAGGAACAGTCACTTCCTAGGTGGGATCACCACCGCAACAGGGTCAATGGTAACCCATAGCACCAGAACTTCTTCTTGGAAAAGGGGCAATGTGATTTTTAACCCTCTTACAGATACAATTTAACATAAAATTTGGCATATTGCAAAAGTTTGGATCATTTCAGTTGATACAACTGTGTTGTTTTTTTGTAAAGTCTTTGAACTGAATGAACTTGGCGACAATTCCAGAACTTAATGAATATAGTGACCCCTGAAGCATCTCAGGGTATAGTGTTTACACATAAAATCACAAGCTTTCAATCAGCTGACTGCAGAAAATACAGTTTATTGACTCTTACAAAGCAGGAGAAAGCTACAAAGGTATAACTAAATGCTTCCTGCTCACTTTTCCAATGTCTGAAATGTATTAAAAATAAATAAATAAAGGGGTTGCTATGGTTTAGAACCACCTTCCAGGACCCTCATCAGTGCAGAAAGTAGCTAAGAATTTTTATATATATTTTTTTAATTTGGAGTATATTCACTTATTAGGCTACTTTCACACTAGCATGTTTTTCGGACCCGTCATGGATCTGCAAAAACGCTTCCATTACAATAATACAACTGCATGCATCAGTCATGAACGGATCCGGTTGTATTATGTCTTCTATAGCCATGACGGATCCGTCTTTAACTCCATTGAAAGTCAATGGGGGAGGGATCCGTTTTCTACTGTGTCAGAGAAAACGGATCCGTCCCCATTGACGTTTGGCTCAGCTTCGTCAGGCAGACAGCAAAACGCTGCAGGCGGCCTCCAGAGCAGAATGGGGACTGAACGGAGGCAAACTGATGAATTCTGAGCGGATCCTTTTCCATTCAGAATGCATTAGCGCAAAACTGATCCGTTTTGGACCGTTTTTGAGAGCCCTGAACGGATCTCACAAACGGAAAGCCAAAACGCCAGTGTGAAAGTAGCCTTACTTGGACAGCCAATTGATTTCAACGGGCACCATGTGATGCCTCCTTTATCCTGTGGAGGTGCTGTAGGGCAATTGAACGCTTGCTGCCACAGATTACAACTGATGAATGCCTCAAGGCAAAAGGGGATTGTCAGAAGTGAACAACCCATTTATGAGAAGCCACTACAAGAACCTGGAGGAACGTCTGAGTACTGGAGCGAGAGAGTTTACGCATAGTCTAAAGGTCCTCTTACATGGCAAAGGCAATTAACGAGTGCCGATTGACAATATACAAGTTGATCTACGCTTGTTTAAAGAACCTTTCAAATAACCCAGCGCAAAGAGAGAGGGGAATGAACAATCCTTATTACGATCATTCATCACCCATTCACTTTGCATGTTGTCAGCAGCATATCCTCTGGTTTAGTCGCCGCCTGCCGGGTGATCGCCGTCACATTTGCACAGGCCAGTTATCGTATGGAACTTATTCACAATAACTTGACCGACCCTTGGCCAGTAAAAGGGCCCTAACGCCTGCATGAAAGGTTCATCATCCATGTGGGGGGTTGAATTTCTATGGGACTGGATTCTACTGTATATCAAGAAATCATGGAAGCCATGGAATGAGGCGGACACATCAGTAAGACAATGATTTCTCAGGGGATGACTAAGTCATGACTGTCAGGATGCCCAAACTTTTGCACTTACCAAATGTTATGTTTCATTTCTTACACCATGATACGTTTTGCAAATAGACAGAAATTGAAATTTGCAGATATACAGTAAGTCATATGGAAGGTTTTTTTTTCCTGCAGAGGCCGTATTAATATCTTTTCACTTAGGAAAGCAAAAGTAAGGGTACTTTCACACTAGCGTTTTGGATCAGTTAAGCCTCAATGCATTCTGAATGGATAAGGATCCGCTCAGAATGCATAAGTTCGGCCCGTTCCGCTTGTATTCTGTTTTGAGGCGGACACCAAAACGCAGCATGCAGCATTTTGGTGTCCGTCTGAAGAGGCAGAGCCTAACGGATCCATTTTTAATTACAATGTAAGTCAATGGGGACGGATCCGCTTTCAATGACACAATATGGTGCATTTGAAAACGGATCCGTTCCCCATTGACTTTGTCATTTTTCTTTAACTAATGCAAGCGGATCCATTCTGAACGGATACAAACATTTGCATTATAGGTGCGGATCCGTCTGTGCAAATAAACAGATGGATCCGCACCAACGCAAGTGTGAAAGTACCCTAACAGGAGAACCCGGGCGCTGGTGCATGAGGAGGACTAAATGCCCCTGTGCCATTAGAAGATGACAGTATTATACAGGGCACGTGGTACTTAGAGACTGTGCATTGGGGCCCAGGAGATTCAAGTTACACTTCTACAACAGCCCGTTTGCAGCGCCGGCCTTTGGGGTCTATCTATCTATCTATGTATCTATCTATCTATCTATCTCCTATCTATCTATCTATCTATCTATCTATCTATCTATCTATCTGTCTATCTCATATCTATCTATCTATCTATCTATCTATCTCCTATCTATCTATCTATCTATCTATCTATCTATCTATCTCCTATCTATCTATCTATCTATCTATCTATCTATCTATCTCCTATCTATCTATCTATCTCATATCTATCTATCTATCTATCTATCTCCTATCTATCTCCTATCTATCTATCTATCTATCTATCTATCTATCTCATATCTATCTATCTCATATCTATCTATCTATCTATCTATCTATCTATCTATCTCCTATCTATCTATCTATCTATCTATCTATCTATCTCCTATCTATCTATCTATCTATCTATCTATCTCATATCTATCTATCTATCTATCTATCTATCTATCTATCTCCTATCTATCTCCTATCTATCTATCTATCTATCTATCTATCTATCTCATATCTATCTATCTCATATCTATCTATCTCATATCTATCTATCCTCTATCTCATATCTATCTATCTATCTATCTATCTATCTATCTATCTATCTATCTTCTATCTATCTATCTATACATTGACTCTGTATAATGTCTGTGTATAGTTCATGGTTCATATAGCTCACACATATCTGCTGTGTATTTAATGTCGTCATATGTTCTCTGTGGGCATATTGAAGTGCTACACTGTTCTACTAGGTATGGGGTCAAGTTAGGACTCTGTTTATGTTGTGTTTAGGTTGTAGTATACGTCTGATCCCAGGGCCACCACCGGGATTCTCTGCCGCCTTCTCCTCCTCCTACATCTTTCATTTTCCATGTGAAACAGTATTTTCCTCTTACACAAGTGGGCTTTCTTCTTACAAGCGGTGGTTTTCTTTTTACAATAATACTCCAATAAGACAGGACGGGATTTTAGGTGATTTTAGAAAACGGGCAAAATCGGATCTCTATTAACCCTCTATGCATTCATTGAGTTTTGGGATAACATGAATATCTTCCAACCGTCCGCCAAGTATACTGTATGTTACAATTCCGAAAAGTGCATAAAGATCATATCACCTACCTGTCAGCAGATACATACATAGCACCCATGGGGCATAAAGATCACCAAGCAGACCACTGATAACTGTGGGATTCTCTCTTTAAGGGCTCATTCAGACGGCCGTATGCTGTTCGCAAAAATGTGGATCCGTTTTTTGTGGATTAGATGCAGACCTATTCACTTCTGTGGGGCTTTTTTCTTCTGTTATACGGCTCCGCAAAACAAATAAAACACGTCCTATACTTGTCAGTGAAAATCAGGACGTGGCCCCATTGACGTCTATGGGTCCACAAAAATGCAGAATGCAATCCGCTTTTTTGCGGCCATGCTGAATGAGCCCTAATGGCCGTCTGAATGAGCCCTAATACTTATTACAGAGGTTAAAGACTATAAATTATCATTCCCATTCAGCTAATATCCATGCCATTAGAAATATTTGTAAAATCCAGACCTATGGATAAATAGATGCTGTATTAAATCAAATATTAAAGGGGTTTTCCAGGGCTCCTGATATTGATGACCTTTAAGTATGTAAAATATTCTCCTAGGTTCTGGCTTCAAGAGCGAGAAAATGAGTTATAACTTATTATAACAGTTTTTTAACAGCTGCTGTAGGTGCAGGGGATCTGTTATCCATTCCGTATTTATTAGTGTTAGGAAATGTCACAATTTGATCATGCACTGTAGTCGTAGTCAGACTTTCTTAAGAAATTATTTTTTATATGTTATATATTATATTATTTTAATATGTATAGCTCTGGGAATAATATTGCACGGCATGTTATTCATTAAAGGGGTTATCCAACCCCTATAATGACCCCCCACCCCAATTCCCGGGCTCCTCATATAGATTATACTTACCTGCTCCCCGGAGCAGCCAATAGTAGACTCCGACGGGGAGGGTGACGCTAGAGAGGCTTGTCCCTGTTACGGCCTGCTATTGGATGAAACCCCCCGTAGCCAGATGTATTGATCCACGCGATGGGGAAATGCAGCAGGGGCTGTGCGGGGGTCAGGAGTGATGCGGGTGCCGGGGAGCGAAGTAAGTATAACCTATATGAGAAGCCCGGGCATTAGGCGAGTCATTATAGGAGTTGGATAATCCCTGTAAAGGGGGTGTCCCACCCTATTAAAATCTTGGACTATTATCTGCAGTAATTCATGAATAGTGCTTCAAATATGGAGTCCAGATTGCTCATTTTTATTTTCCTACTGCCCCCACTGTCAGAGTTTAAAGCTGTGCTGAAATACATTGTCAGGACTGCTGTGCATGCCCACAGGAGTCCTCTCCATTATGTTAGCACAGCGGTCCGGGCTGTGTATTTCAGCACAGCTTTGAGTACCGACAGTGGGAGTAGGAAAATAAAAAATGGTGATCTGTACTACTTACCTGCAGTACTACTCATCTATTACTGCAGATAAAAGACGAGAACCATGGTGACAGGTTCCCTTTAAGGCATTGGATGTCATCGCTTTCTCAGGACCCTGCTCTATGAACCAGAACGGGGTATTAGCAGCCCCTGCTCTGGCAGACCCTGCACATTAGTGTGTTATATGGGCGTCCATTCATTTGAATAGCCAACCATTGAATTCTGTAGTATTAATTATCGTCAGCAAATTTCGGATTACACAAGGGGATGTCCTGCTGACAACTATTCATCTTTCTTTCTGATGAGAGAGGCCCATCAGCCGACATACGACTGGGTTTCGATTCGCACGTACTCTGCCTGTCTTGACCTTGACCTGTTCCGACAACTGTTTTGCCTGATCCCTTGGTTCTCCACACCATTGTCTATTGATCCCTGTGCGTCAGCAGTCACATAAACAGAGACTACTCCAAGAGGTAGCAGCCTGGTGGTTCCCTGCAGCGGAGTCCAAGTAGAGGGTTTAAAGGGTTAGATAATGTCCTTAGGAGCAGTTCCAATCCAAATCTGCTCAAGTGACAGATCCACCTCTGCTTTGTAATACATATCCAATAAAACATGTAATAATGGCGGGATACCGAGGTTTAATGAGTAATTATAGCAAATTGTGTGATATATGACATCATCTGGAACCGAGTTGTATGTTGCCATTGTGTGCATTGCCTGATATCAGCCATGTTCATATGTACAGAATGATCAAGTTTTACATATGTTAATCAACCAAATATAGACGGGTCAGGAACTGGTCCAACAAGTTTTACATATTAGTATTATTTGTGGTTGGCTTTTCTAGTGTGCTAATTTCAGCTTCCTGAGATGGCAGGAGGCCTTGGAAGAAACAAGGTAGCACCTAATCCTTATTAAGACCAACGGGGTGTCTGGTTTGTGGTCCAATAATCCAGAAAGTCCTCCTTCAGTTTCATCTTTCAGGGTTTTATTACCATATAACATACATCTGGCTCTCACTGTTTCACTCGATACTTAGGAGATACATGTTGTGTCCTACCCCACTTGGATCCCATTTTACAGGAGTGTAGTTACAGGTATAAATAAATTCACCTTGGTGGGATAGTCCACCACCAGCATCATGCTGACTTGTAAAGGGGCCATAGACATTAGATTATAGCTGGGAGATTCTGATGATGTCATCAGAAGCTTATAGAGAGAGAGAGAATTACCAGGAGACGTCAATATGTCCACCGTAGGCCAGAGTTATATTTTGATGGAAGTCACTTGTTTGGGGAAACTTATCCAATACTCTGTCTTCTTCCAGAGAATTGCATGAGAAGCACCCACATATCAAATACTCATCAAAGAACCAATGGCAGTCAAGATACATTGGTCCCCCGGATGACTAACTATCTTGAAATATACTGTAGCAATGGCAAGGAGCATACCCCCCCAAAACCCAAAGGGTTCCTACTGCTCTATGCCACGTTTTATGGGTTGGATCTGTGATATGCATGCACCTACTTTTATTTGTTGCATGTTTTAATATTGGAACCCTGATACCTTGTAATGGTGATAAGATCTGGAGATGCAATGCATTCGGAAAGTCTTCAGACCCTTTCACTTTTTCACATTTTGTTATGTTGTGGCCTTGTGCTAAAATTAAAAAAATCATGTTTTTCCCCATCATCCTGCACTCAATACATCATAATGAGAAAGTGAAAACAGAAGGTTAGGAATCTTTGTTAATTTTTTGAAATGGAAAAACTAAAATCTTGCATTGACATAAGTATTCAGACCCTTCACTCGGGACTTAGTTGAAGCCCTTTTGGCAGTGATTACAGCCTCCAGTCTTCTCGGGGATGATGCCATGAGGTTTCCACACCTGATTTGGGGGATTTTCTGCCATTGTTCTCTGAAGATCCTCTCAAGCTCTGACAAGTTGGATGGGGACTCTTGGTGGACAGCTATTTTCAGGTCTATCCAGAGATGTTCGATTGGGTTCAAGTCAGAGCTCTGGCTAGGCTACTAAAGGATATTCACAGAGTTGTCCCTCGGTCATTCCCGTATTGTCTTGGCCGTGTGCTTAGGGTCATTGTCTTGTTGGAAGGTGAACCTTCAGCCCAGTCTGAGGTCCAGAGCATTTTGGAGAAGGTTTTCATTAAGAATATCTCTAGACTTAGCTCCATTCAGCTTTCCCTCAACCCTGACCAGTCTCCATGTCCCTCAAGCATGATGCTGCCACCACCATGCTTCACTGTGGAGATGGTATTGGGCAGTTGATGAGCAGTGCCTGGTTTCCTCCAGACACGACACCTAGAATTGAGGCCAAAAAGTTCAATCTCAATTCCATCAGACCAGAGAATCTTGTCTCTCACAGTCTGAGAGTCCCTTAGGTGCTTTTGCAAACTCTAGGCGGCTTTCACGTATGTTTTACTGAGGAGAGGCTTCTCTCTGCTATAAAGCCCAGATTAGTAAATTGCTGCAGTGATGGTTGACCTTCTGGACATTCTTTCATTTGCACACTGGATTTTTAGAGTTCAGCCAGAATAACCATTGAGTTCTTGGTCACCTCTCTTACCAAGGTCCTTTCCCCTGATTACTTAGTTTGGAGGGACGACGAGCTCTAGTAAGAATCCAGGTTCTTCCAAACTTCTTCCATTTAAAAATTATGGCGGTCACGGTGCTCTTGGGAACTTTCAGCGAAGCAGAATTTCCTTTGTCTCTTCTCCAGATCTGTGCCTCCCCACAATCCTGTCTCTGAGCTCTACAGGCAACTCTTTCCTCCTCGGTAGCTTAGTATTGCAATATTATTTGGACACTGTATAGCATTGCTTTTAGATTTCTAATATATGGAACTGTTATTTGGTCATATTATTGCAGTATGTATGAGGCTATTTTGTGGCAATGTACTTTACAGAATATTATTTTTGCTCTGTATAGAGGTGGTGACACCTGAACTACAATATTGGTGAACGTATGGCACTGCTATTTAGTTGCCATACTGTGTAACACTAATATAATTAGGCGACTGTATCACATTTGTTATTTGTGCATTATATGAAGGTTCGAAGCAGTCACATCTTGAGATTATTATGATTATAAATATCAGATTAGTAGGGGTCTTACTCCCTGCACCCTAGACTCCAGCTGTTTGGAAGGGACTGAGGGCTGCAGCCTCTTAAAGGGTTTTCCACCTTTTCGATATTGATGACCTATGGCTTTCGAGTTAAAGAGGCTGGCTGTTTCCTCTTCTAAGACAAGTTAGCCATTCCCACAATCCTGCCTCCTGCCAATGGTATCGCAGGCATTGTTGTTCCCTCACTGCGCTGGATGATGTTGCCTGTGATAACAGCAGGTTGCAGCATTTTGGACAACTTGACAACTATTGGGCTGATGATCCGCTGGAGAAAATAAAATATGGAAAATTGTGGACCCTCAAAGACTGTTATTTACATAAATGTGTAATGGCTCATTCATACAAAAGATGTTCACATCTGGGTGTTGTCTAGAATCGAAGTATAGAATGGACAGAATAGAGACTGAACATTGACTCATTATAGTCAGTGGGCCAATTCACATGTGCAGTCTGTGCAGTGAAAGGGTCTGTGGCTCAGTCGTCGGGCAGGGTATCCTCACCCCAGCTTCTTCTGGTCACTCGTGCAGTTTTGCAGAGTCTCTCCTACTGAACATTGGTCCCTATCCACAGACAAGTTGGGACTGTGACTGCTCACCTTATATACAGTTTCTAGCTGAAGTAGAACCTTCTAGTGGGAGGGGTGCAGTGGACAAACAGAGCCTAAACAGAAACAAAGTTTCAATGTATCTCTGCTATAGACTTGTATAGGGTTTCAATGCAAGTCTATGGGAATGACTAAGCAGTTTTTCCAGACATAAACCCGTCTTTAGACATGAGCAACAGAGCTAAACCAGACAGTGAGAAGACCAGTGCGTCTGTTTTTCCCCCTCCAAATCTTTGAACAGATAGAAAGTCATAAGGTTTCTTAGTATTAGCTGCCTGTGCATTAACCCCTTAAACAGTGCAGTGTAGCTATAGTTTAATAACAGTGCAAATGAACAGGAAATATTACAATAAACATAGAAAATGCAGTTCAACAACGTAAACAGTATATATCACAGTGAAAGTTAACCATTCAAAGTGCAACAAAGTAATGAGTTGATGGCTTTGCATAGTAGTAATAGGGGCAAATGCCCACAAATATCCATAGTCCAAAGTACCTTTGCTCCAGGTCACTACATGTGCTCTTCCTCTCTAGATTGAGCACAGTATTCTTCACCCCTGCTTTTTGTACTTGTGATTGCAACTTTTTGGATAGTAGTATTATTTCTATGGAGAGATAATTAGGACATGTCTATATGAGAATTCATAGGCCTGCAACAAGTAAAGCAGCAGAGATGACTCCTAACCTGAGATAATAATGTAATTACTACGTGTGCTCCTGTCCTTCAGATTATTTTTTTACTTTCCGTCACAAACCATTTGTGGCCACTATGTTTGTAAAATGGGGTTTGGCAAAGCTCCTGGGGAAGGGTAATTAATCCACGGGATAAGTGGGTCACCTTTCAACAACCTACACTCTTGTGGTTTTGGCAGGAGAACTACATCTCATATCTGTTCTATTCAGGACAAAGGTGATTCAGCGCCTACCTCAGGTAGAAAATACCATCATTAATATTGGCAACAGCTGGAGACCCTCAACGGACCACAAAGGACAATATCACGGCTATGACTAACCCTCCTCACAGATGGTCTTTGGGATTGTATCATGTGGTCTATCCGAAATAAGGAAATTATAGCGTATGTCAATATTTGCCCTCTCCTCTGGATCACTGCATGTCTACTAGTAAACATGCTGGACTTTTTTTTCCATCTGAAATAACGGATCTCTAATGGAAATGGCCCAAACGGATGTCAAATGTGCACAACTGATGTACAGCACCTTTTTTTTCCCTGGATCCGTTTTTTCTTCTTTATTTTTCTGTTTTTCTGATGAATTAGAAGAACGGAAAAATAACAGTGACGTGAACTCCCCCTTAGGACCGGGCCCCTGCTGCGGACCGCCAATTGCCCTAGGGCCGCCATATGCGGATGCCAGGATCATAGAGGGATGCCAGTGGCCAGACCCCCATCCACTCAATGATGAGTGTTCATGGTAAGTCCTACTGACAGCTCATAAAACTCTAATACGGGGAAACTTTTAAAGTGCACCTGTCAGCAGGATGGACACTATTAAACCAGGCTTACTATCTGGTAGGGTTGATCTTGCTGGTTAAAATGATATCTGTCTTGTGAAAATCGGTTAAGGAGGTCCTGAGAACTTTTATTCTTTATGTAGACGAGAGCTTCAGTGAACCGAGGGGCGTGGCCAGCACTAGAAAGCTGAGGCACATTGAGAGTCTAAGCCACACCCCTCAGTGCACTGAAGCCCTCACTTACATAAAGAATAAAAACCTTTTTTCTACAGAATGCTGCAACTCATCTTGACAAGACAGGTATCATTTTAATCAGCGTGATCTACTCTACCCGGCAGTATGCTTGGTTTAATAGGGTTGATCTTCCTGAAAGGTGCTATTTAAGAACTTTTACAGGAGATCTTCAGACTGGGACATATTTGTGATGACCAGGCATAAGTGAGATACCTTCTAATATATATATGCTGACATTAGGGCGTCTTGCTTTTAAACAGATTTGATTATACTTACAGTGGAAGACAATGCAAACGAATTTTCAAGTCTGTTAAGGACTGGGTTTTCATTGGTCTACATAGGAATGATGGTCCCTCCATCTACATAGATAATGTGCACCTCCACCATTAATTGTAACCTTTGTAGTCCTCATTGTCCACACAGGACATCTCATCCAAAAGATCTAATAGATTATTTGTGCCTCATCTCATAAGAAACAGACCCTAGTGACTGACTGCAGAATTACCTCCAGGGGTTGTCTTCTGCTGGACCCTTTATTATATCAGAGCCTGAGCTCACCAGAGGATCTTCTGGTACTGTGGTGGGACAGGCCAATGCACGGCATCGTAATGTGGCTTCAATACAGTTGCATCCTAGATACTGAGGCTGCAAAAAACAACTCAACTAGTGGGCTGTGCAGCTGCAGCCTGGAAGAAACAAGTGGAGTATGGGGGTGGTAGTGGCTCTGGCAAGAATGTGTGCACATGGATCACTGTGGCTATCCTCATACTGATGACCTCCTGGAGCCAGGTCATTTCAATGGGGCCGCAAAGATGCGGACAGCACACAGTGTGCTGTCCGCATCCGTAGATCCGATCCGCGGCCCCGCAAAAAGATAAAGCATGTCCTATACTTGTCCGCGATCGCGGACAAGTGTAGGCATTTCTATCATGGGGCCGGCTACATTCACACGGCCGGTATCTGTGTTTTGCGGGTCCGCAATTTGCGGACTGCAAAACCCATACGGTCGTGTGAATGTAGCCTTAAACGTGGACAGTACCTTGCTGACTGACTCCAGTGCACGGCCTTGCAGATTCTGGACCTTCTAATCTTCCTTCTCTCACTGGAGCACTTTGGATAAAACTGCTTTCTTAGCTGAAACTGTCTCAGAGATAATGGTTCTCTTGGACACAGGCCTAGTCCTGAGGAGCAAGCACTTCTAGGTCCTCTCTCTTCCTCAGTTAGCACTGGACTCTTCACTGACCAGGGCGGACCCAGTTCAATCTTCTAGCAACCAAAAAGGGGTTGTTAACTCTGACCTATCCATACAATACTACTGAGTAGGCAAAGATAACAAATCAGAACATTTCAATTAGACAATCAACCCTTTGCAGTTACTCTGTTCTGGGGTGTTGCAGTTGTGCCACGCTCCTGCAGCTTCCCTTGGCTACCCGTGGCGCCATGTTCCTATGTAGCATGGGTGTTATTAGTAACTCCTCCATATAAGACAACTTATAGGGCTGATAAAGGTTGATCTTCATGCATAGGTCCTGGGATGTTCGCACCACTGCATGGTCTTCAGTGTTGGTGATGTCCTTGACTCATCCGCACACATAATTGCATTTTGCTGGGTTTTGTTAGACATTTAGTTTTTCTTTGTATTTTTACACTCCGGCGCTGCCTTGATTGAAGAAAAAGCCTGAATTGTTTTCCTAGCTCGGTGTACAAAGGAACAGCTGTTGGATCACCTGGACTGACGCCGTTCCGAGCAGCACATTGCTGTGGATGGGGCATACAACTGTGAAGGCAGCCTTGAGCGGAGAGCGGATATGAGAGCTGAAGTGTTTTTATGTAACTCTTCATTTATTAGCTGTCAATCCCTATAGATAACCGCCAGAGGCTGCCCGCGCTGGTGCATCCACTACTTTACAAGAGCCCAGGTGCGACTGCTACCCCCTGCATCCCTTTAGCTCTGCTGTATCATAGTTATGTATCCCATATATTTATTTAGGGGTTTCTGGTCCTCCTTAAGAAAGGATATTAATATCTCATCGGTGGGGGTCCACCCCCCCTGTAGCCCCGCTGATCAGCTGTTCTGCAGAAGGTCCTGCCCTTCAATATAAAAGTACTGGAGAATCACTTATATTCGGTACGTGATTACGGAGGTGATCATCTTGCCTAGGCTGCCTTTCAAAGCCACATGGACCATAGGAACCTGTAGTCCGGGGGAGAGTGTTGTGGGCATGCTCTGTGATCTATGCAGAGGACATTGTGCAGGGAAGGAGGGAGGTGAGCTGTGAATGGAAGATTTGGTGTTATCTAGATATAGGTGTTATCGGTCATTGTAATCCTGCCTGGCTTGATGATAAGCTGAATGATAAGAAGGGATCTCTATAGAACAGGAGGCATCAGCCTATTATGTTGCTCAGTGAGCAGAGTGAGAACGGAAGGATTTACCTATTTTTTTATTTTATATAAATAATGAAATAAAAAGTTTAATATTTAAAAATAAATCATCTAAATAATGGATCATTTCCCGTTGATACGTTCTCTTAAACGGTCTGCAGATATAATATGCAAGAAATGCAAGGTCCTGGGAAAGGGCCACCACCTACAAGTCCAGCATTAGGTCTCTGCTAGTAAGAGCGTAGCCAAGGAGGTGGTCTGGTTACCTCCAGGGACCCTGAGAAGTGGTACAGGCATTGTCTCTGCAGACCACCTAAAAGGCTGCATTCTGAGTCTCGCCTCTCTAAATTAGAACATCTATTAGATACCCTAATAAACCTAGAGGGCGCACTCACCGGTTGTGAACCCCAGTAATAATGTAATCATTAGTAAAAACCTCATGGACCATGATAGGCCTTAAATGGGTTTTGCCATTCTGCTGGAGGAGTCTCTGTGTGCATACATTGTGCATTATAGAAGCTCGGCTAAGCTGTAGGAGTTGTCTGGTGACAAGCTTGTTAACTGTTTCCATTTACAATCAACAGAATACTGAGTGCAGCTCTGGAGTATAATGCAGGATGTCACTCAGGATCAGTGCAGGATAAGTAATGTATGTACACAGTGACTCCACCATCAGAATAGTGAGTGCAGCTCTGGAGTATAATACAGGATGTCACTCAGGATCAGTACAGGATAAGTAATGTAATGTATGTACACAGTGACTCCACCAGCAGAATACTGAGTGCAGCTCTGGAGTATAATGCAGGATGTAACTAAGGATCAGTACAGGATAAGTAATGTATGTACACAGTGACTCCAACATCAGAATAGTGAGTGCAGCTCTGGGGTATAATACAGCATGTAACTCAGGATCAGTACAGGATAAGTAATGTATGTACACAGTGACTCCACCAGCAGAATAGTGAGTGCAGCTCTGGAGTATAATACAGGATGTAACTAAGGATCAGTACAGGATAAGTAATGTATGTACACAGTGACTCCACCAGCAGAATAGTGAGTGCAGCTCTGGAGTATAATACAGGATGTAACTCGGGATCAGTACAGGATAAGTAATGTATGTACACAGTGACTCCACCATCAGAATAGTGAGTGTAGCTCTGGAGTATAATCCAGGATGTAACTCAGGATCAGTACAGGATAAGTAATGTATATACACAGTGACTGCACCAGCAGAATAGTGAGTGCAGCTCTGGAGTATAATACAGGATGTAACTCGGGATCAGTACAGGATAAGTAATGTATGTACACAGTGACTCCACCATCAGAATAGTGAGTGTAGCTCTGGAGTATAATACAGGATGTAACTCAGGATCAGTACAGGATAAGTAATGTATATACACAGTGACTGCACCAGCAGAATAGTGAGTGCAGCTCTGGAGTATAATACAGGATGTAACTCAGGACCAGTACAGGATAAGTAATGTATGTACACAGTGACTCCACCAGCAGAATAGTGAGTGCAGCTCTGGAGTATAATACAGGATGTAACTCAGTATCAGTACAGGATAAGTAATGTAATGTATGTACACAGTGACTCCACCATCAGAATAGTGAGTGCAGCTCTGGAGTATAATACAGGATGTAACTCAGGATCAGTACAGGATAAGTAATGTATGTACACAGTGACTCCACCATCAGAATAGTGAGTGCAGCTCTGAAGTATAATACAGGATGTAACTCAGGATCAGTACAGGATAAGTAATGTATATACACAGTGACTGCACCAGCAGAATAGTGAGTGCAGCTCTGGAGTATAATACAGGATGTAACTCAGGACCAGTACAGGATAAGTAATGTATAAACACAGCGACTCCACCAGCAGAATAGTGAGTGCAGCTCTGGAGTATAATACAGGATGTAACTCAGGACCAGTACAGGATAAGTAATGTATAAACACAGCGACTCCACCAGCAAAATAGTGAGTGCAGCTCTGGAGTATAATACAGGATGTAATTCAAGATCAGTACAGAATAAGTAATGTAATGTTAACCATGACTCAACTTATGTAGATCTAATATATAAGTTATATACCACACAGACAATGTAAACGGTGGACATATACTATAAAGCAGGAGGTTTGCCATATGAGATATACATGTAGAGGATATTCTCAAGATTTATTTAGCTTATTAACCTGTCGTTCCTGAATTGTGCTGTTTGATAAGGGCAGGGCTGGATTACCTACAAGAACTTGGCAGCCTCTAAAGCCCTGTGGGTATAGGAAAGCCCAAATACAGCCGCCTACTACACTAACGGGACAGTCTTAACAATAATTACATGAGTCATACGTGAATAACCTGAGGACCTTCTCTATTTAATTACACTAATATTCTCATGAGACCAGACAAGCCTGGATTATGGGATTTGCAGAAGAACTAAAACATTGCCTTTTGGGTAGAGATTCTTAATAAAGACACAAAAAATGGTTAAAGTGGATTTTTCAGTTTGGAAAACACATTTTCAAATACCATATCAAGGCACTGGAGGAACCAACAATGGCCAGCATGTAATTCCTCATTTCTCCTGTGGTGGTGCTGTGGGATAAGACTCCGCTCACAACCTAGGCCACGCCTACAGTCATATACCGCTTTAAAACATTGCTGCGTGCTTCTGACTACATCTAGCGCCCCCTGCAGCCTCCCCCGATGGCTCCGTGGTAAGCACAGCTGTCCTTGGTTCCATATGAGGAATTTTACCATTTAGTAGCCACATTTAGGCATGACTCACCTCTGGTTACTATAATATATGACTGCGTCCAGCTCTGCCATTACCTTAGTACATAAGCATAAGGCCTCATGCGCACGACCGTATGTATTTTGGAGTCCGCAAAAAAAACGATCCGCAAAAAATACGGATGACGTCCGTGTGCATTCCGTATTTTGCGAAGCGGAACAGCTGGCCCCTAATAGAACAGTGCTATCCTTGTCTGTAATGCGAACAATATTAGGACATGTTCTATTTTTTTGCGGAACTGAAATATGGACATACCAAACGGAATGCACACGTAGTACCTTCCGTGTTTTTTTGCAGACCCATTGAAATGAATGGTTTCGCTCACGATCCGCACAAAAACGCAGACGGACGGGGGAAAGAAAATACGTTTGTGTGCATGAGCCCTAAAGCTAATAGCTTGTACATTGATTTTCAGTATCAATTGTGTGTCCTGCTTCCAGGCAGATAAATCTGTGCAGGATGGAGAAGTTATCGAGGTGAATCAGCAAGGGGATTGGGACAGGTGAGGCTGGAAGCTAACCACAGGGCGTCACCCGGGAATCTGTGAAATCAGCAAAATTCACAAACAATATAAGAAGACCGTCTTAGGCCTCATGCACACGAACGTATTTTCTTTCAGTGTCCGTTCTGTTTTCGGAGCGAAAATACGAACATACGGAGGCGGAATGCACACGGAGTAACTTCCGTTTTTGTGGACCCATTGAAATGAATGGTCTCCGTATACGGTCGGCAAAAAAAAACTGAAGTTACTCCGTGTACATTCCGTTTCCGTATGTCCGTATTTCAGTTCCGCAAAAAAATAGAACATGTCCTATAAGGCCCCATTCACACGTCCGCAATTCTGTTCCGCATTTTGCGGAATGGAATTGCGGACCTATTAATTTCAATAGGGACAGATGATGTCCCGCCCGGTCCTGTCAGCGTTCCTGAAAAAATAGAACATGTCCTATTCTTGTCCACAATTGCGGACAAGAAAAGGCATTTGCTATATAGTGCCGGCGATGTGCGGTCCGCAAATTGTGGAACGCACATCGCCGATGTCCATGTTTTGCGGATCCGCAAAACACTTGCGGACGTGTGAATGGGGCCTTATTGTCCGCATTACGGACAAGGATAGGACTGTTCTATTAGGGGCCAGCTGTTCCGTTCCGAAAAATAGGGAATGCACACGGACGTCGTCTGTATTTTTTGCGGACCGCAAAATACATACGGTCGTGTGCATGAGGCTTTAGGCTACAAGCACACGAACATTGTTTGTTTCCGTGTCCGTTACGTTTTTTTTTGCGGATAGGATGCGGACCCATTGAAATTAATGAACCGTGAGCTGACCGCATCAGTATTTCTGTTTCGTAGCCCCCTCCAAAAAATAGAACATGTCCTATTCTTGTCTGTTTTAGGCATTGTTACAATGGATCCGCAAATAAAAAACCAGATGGCATACAGATGTCATCCGTCTTTTTTTTGTGGATCCGCAATTTTCGGAGCGCAAAACACATACGGTTGTGTGTATGTAGCCTTAGCCAAGGAAAGTGTATGAGATATATAATCTAAGGGGTGTTGCTATAGGGCAGTGATGACGAACCTATGGCACGGGTGCCAGAGGCGGCACTCAGAGCCCAGTCTGTGGGCACCCGCACCCTGGAAAAAGTCTATGGTATACCAATATGCCTTAGACTTTTCCTGCCATTCATCAGGCAGCACAGAGTGCACTATGAACGGCCCAGGCAGCGCAGGTCGCACTATGAAGGGCACAGGCAGCGCAGGGCGCACTATGAACGGCCCAGGCAGCGCAGGGCGCACTATGAAGGGCACAGGCAGCGCAGGGCACACTATGAATGGCACAAGCAGCACGGGGCACACACTGAACAGTACAGGCAGCGCAGGGTGCACTATGAACGGCACAGGCAGCGCAGGGCGCACTATGAACGGCCCAGGCAGAGCATTGAATGTGGGCAGGATATTATAGGTAAATGATAAAGTACATGGAAGATATACTGGTATTCAGGTTTAATTGCAGTGTTGGCACTTTGCGATACATAAGTGGGTTTTGGGTTGCAGTTTGGGCAGTCGGTCTCTAAAAAGTTCCCCATCACTGCTATAGGGAGTGCGGAGGTATTGGTTGTAACAGGGACTAGATAGATAGATAGATAGATAGATATGAGATAGATAGATAGATAGATAGATAGATAGATAGGAGATAGATAGATAAATTGGATAGATAATAGGTAGGTAGATAGATAGATAGATAGATAGATAGATAGATAGATAGCTAGATAGATAATAAGAAAGAGATAGATAATATATATGAGATAGATAGATAGATAGATAGATAGATAGATAGATAGATAGATATGAGATAGATAGATAGATAGATATGAGATAGATAGATAGATAGATAGATAGATAGATAGATAGATATGAGATAGATAGATATATAGATAGATAGATAGATATGAGATAGATAGATAGATAGATAGATAGATAGATAGATAGTTAGATATGAGATAGATAGATAGATAGATAGATATGAGAGATAGATAGATAGATAGATAGATATGAGATAGATAGATAGATAGATAGATATGAGATAGATAGATAGATAGATAGATATGAGATAGATAGATAGATAGATAGATAGATAGATAGAAATGAGATAGATAGATAGATAGATAGATATGAGATAGATAGATAGATATGAGATAGATAGATATTAGATAGATAGATATGAGATAGATAGATAGATATGAGATAGATAGATAGATAGATAGATAGATAGATATGAGATAGATAGATAGATAGATAGATAGATATGAGATAGATAGATAGATAGATAGATAGATATGAGATAGATAGATAGATATGAGATAGATAGATATTAGATAGATAGATATGAGATAGATAGATAGATATGAGATAGATAGATATGAGATAGATAGATGATAATAGATAAATCTACCATAAAAGAATAATAATTTAAAACAGAAAACAAGAATATGTCATCTCTGTGGTTACTGTAAAGCATATCTCTAAACGCTGTCCAGAGCAGCTCAGGCAAGATGGCCGCCCCCATAATAATGTACAGGAAATAGAATCATAAAAATCAGATTAGAAAAAACATAAGAACATCTGTCAGTGTTTGGTTTTAGATATTGCAAAAAAAAAAAAAAAAAAAAAAAATGACGATGCAATAAATGCTAAAGACTGGAGGCAGTTTGCGGAGTGCGGTGTAGAGAGGGTGACGACCTCTTTTCTCTGCTAGGGTTGGACGTTCTTGTTTGCTAATCTCCCAGCAGATTACCTTTAGCACAGTACGGACAGACCTGGTAATCTAAAGTATTTTTGGCAATGAAATCCATTGTTTCTCAAAAGTGCATCGTGACACAATGTGGCAAGAGCCAGAGTTTATCTTAGACGTTACCTTGTCATCTCCATACAAGTATGCTGCGGCGTCCAATGTGTACCATCCACCATCATCCTTAATCTGGCTTTATGTCAGATGAGACCCAGTGATCGCCCTGCGGCGTTTGCTAATATATATGTATTGGTGTTTCAAATTCGGCATACAAGGTTCGGGTTCAGGTTATCTAAGAATTCCGTTATGGATTCCGCTACCACGGACCACATAACTTATATGGTCCGTGATAGCGGAATCCATAATAGAATTCTTAGATAACCCGAACCTTGTACGCCGAACTTGAAACACAAAGTTCGCTCATCCCTACTCAGGAGCTGTATCCGCAGAATCATCCATGGGCGCCGACTGTGTTACACAGCCTTCATCACACTCTAAGGCCTCATGCACACGACCGCTTTTTATGCTGTCCGCAAAAAGGGGTTCCATTGTTCAGTGATCCGTGTCCGTTTTGCCTTCCGTTGTGTTTCCGTGTGTCTTCCGCTTTTTAGCGGACATGACCCAAAAGATTTTACCAAAAGACAGGCTGACAATGTTTCCAAGTGCCTGCCAAGGGATCCGCAAAAAACGGACACGGAACGCTGATGACACACGGATGGCCATCCGCATTTTCACGGACCCATTGACTTGAATGGGTCTGTGAACCGCTTTTCACGGACAAGAATAGGACAGGTTATATTTTTTGACGGACTGTAATCACGGACCACGGACGCGGAGGACAAACGGTGCATTTGCCGAGGTTTCCACGGACCCATTGAAAACCAATGGGTCCGCAGAAAATCACGAAAAACGGAGCAACGGACACGGAATCAAACAACGGTCGTGTGCATGAGGCCTAACCCTCAGTTCACACTTGCGCGCTTTACAGCGCATTCGACGCGCTGTAAAGCGCTCAACAGGAGAAAACTCATGTTTCCCTATGGGCATGGTTCTCACCTGATCGTTTTACAGCGCGTTTGAACGCGCTGTAAAACGCCCTACGCTCAAAGTAGTTCTTGAGCTTCTTTGGGGCGTTTGTTGCGCGCTTGCACCCATAGACTTCAATAGGAACGCGCATAAAACGCGTGTTTAACACGCGTTAAAGTGTAGATATGCCTTTTTCAATTTGTCTCCAGAGTCACGAACGTTTCCTATTTGCAAAAACGCGCTGTAATACGCGCGACAAAAACGCGCGTAAAACGCACGTCTCATAAACGCTCAGGTGTGAACCCAGGGTAATGGCAGGGACTGGAGATACCGTAACTTTGATCCCAGTCATTTAACCCTTCAGATGCAAAAAACGTCAGGAATATCTGACTCCGCAAACATGCTCTCACTGGGGTTCTGTCCTAGGTGTCGCGGCAAATGGTGTTTTATTTTTTCAGAAAAAAAATGCCATTCAAACGTGTTAACAGAAAAAGCCACTAAAAAAAGTTTTTTAATTATTAGAATTATTTTATTTTTTATAGATTATGTCACCATTTTTTTAGCATTGTAGCTTCTATATTATAATTTTTTTTTTTTTTATTGGAATGTGGTTTTGAACAGAAAAATTGTAAAAATTGTGATTGTGCCTTGACTTTGTAGTAAAAGCACCAAAATTTGGCACATTTTGTAGTTCATAATGTTGCATCATGACCTGAGTGGGTTGATTAGTCCCAGCCTGCCGGCAGCGCAGTAGTTGCAGCCTATTCCTCAGTTGGTGTGTGTAAGGCCCTATTCACACATCCGTAGTGTTTATGGATCTGTAAACTTGCAGATCCATAAACACACCCGGCCGGCAGCCCCATAGAAATGTCTATTCTTGTCCGCAATTGCGGGCAAGAATAGGACATGCTCTACTTTTTTGCAGAGCTGCGGCCGTAAGATCGGCGGCGTGCTCCGCAAAAACTGATGCGGAGATCACAGTGTGTGCTCTCCGCATCGTTCCGTGCCCCATTCACAGTCAATGGGTCCGCATGTATTCCGCAGAATTGCGGAATACATGCGGACGACATTGCGGACGTGTGAATAGGGCCTAAGGTTTCACATGTAGCTTTTGTAGTGTTTTTCCCTATTTTCCCTTTTTTGGTGTCCAAAAGCACTTTCTCATAGTGGCGTTTTCTTCACTTGCATTGCGTTTTGTTAGGTCCATGTTTTTTTGTTTTTTTTGTTTTTTTTTTTAAATCACAGCATGCTCTGGCCATGGTGATTTGTGTCTCATTTGCTGGCTTTTTTAAACCACGGAGATCCATTTCCATTAGGGGAAAAAAAGCGTTTTTAATTTTTTCTTTCGCCATGGCTGTTCTATAGCATTTTACAGAGCAAGTGACATCAGAGGGGAGTCGCATGCTTTTCTGTTTAAAACACATGGATTGCAAATAAAAGTCACAAAAAGCATGCTAAAACAGGCTGTTTGGCTGAAAAAAGCCACAAAAATGTTACAAAAACACGCATGTAACAATAAAAAAAAACACTTAACAAAACAGACCAAAACTGTGATAAATAGTGCAGATTTGTGGTGCTGATTTTCACAATTGCGGATGAACGCACTCATGATTTTCTGCGCGGATTTATGTGCGTTTCTGCACCATATCCACACCAAAATCTGCAATGTCTAAGGCCCCTTTCACACGGGCGAGTTTCACGCGGTGCAATGCGTGAGGAGGACGCATTGCACCCGCACTGAACCGGACCCATTCATTTCTATGGGGCTGTGTACATGAGCGGTGATTTTCACGCATCACTTCTGCGTTGCGTGAAAATCGCAGCATGCTCTATATTTTGCGTTTTTCACGCAACGCAGGCCCCATAGAAGTGAATGGGGCTGCGTGAAAATCGCATAGCATCCGCAGCAAGTGCGGATGCGGTGCGATTTTCCCGCATGGCTGCTGTTCGACGGACCAGATCTTTATTATTTTCCCTTATAACATGGTCATAAGGGAAATAATAGCATTCTTAATACAGAATGCTTTGTAGAATGTTGATTAAGGGTTAAAAATAAAAACTTAACTCACCTTATCCACTTGATCGCCAGAGTTGGCGGACTGTCTTCTCTTTCAAGCTTTAGCTGTAGTCTAAAGGACCTGTGATGACGTCACATCACATGGTCCAATCACATGGTCCATCACGAGTAAATGGGGTAGCTGCATGACCCCAGAATGAAGAAAAAAATCATCAGACTTGGAATTTTTTGCAATTTTATGCGTTGCGACAGCCTGCATGTCGTGCTGCGGCCCCATTCACTTGTGAGGCTGCACTGCTACGTAGCGCGTGGCCATGTGGTCGCTCTCCGGTTCTGTCACCTGCTTACAAATGACTGATAAACTCAAGCAAGTGGCACCAGGGATTTTTTGAGGGAGGGGGAATCAAATGCACTCGGGTACTTTCACACTAGCGTTTTCTTTTCCAGCATTGAGTTCCGCCGTCGGGCTCAATACCGAAAAGAACTGATCAGTTTTATCCCAATGCATTCTGAATGGAGAGAAATCCCTTCAGGATTTATCAGTTCAGCCACTGTCAGGCATTTTGGACCCAGGAAATAACGCAGCATGCTGCGGTATTATCTCCGTCCAAAGTGCCGGATCAAATGCCGGGAATGCTGATCCGGCATTAATTTACATTGAAATGTATTAGTGCCGGATCTGGCATTGGAAATACCAGAAGGACGGAGCCACATGACAAGCGGAGAGACGGATCCGCTTCTGCAATGCATTCAGTTTACATCCAGATCGCCGATCCGCAGGCAGTTCCGACGCTCAGAACTGCTTTCCGGATCACTCTGCCACAAATGTGAAAGTACCCTAAGGTCCTTAGGAAGCATTTGTCACGCTCCCTGAATAACACAAATCCTAAGGCCTCTTGCACATGAACCTTTTTTTTTTCCGTTTCCTGCGTTCTGTATACGGAACCATTAATTTTAATGGATCCGCAAAAAGGATTGTACTCCGTATGCCTTCCGTTTCCATATTTCCGCTCTGCTTAAAGATAGAACATGTCCTATTATTGTCCGCATAACAGACAAGGATAGGACTGTTCTATCAGGGCCAGCTGTTCCGTTCGAATATGAAACGTACACGGACGTCATCCATAGTTTTATGGACCGCAAAATACTGAAAAAGCCATACGGTCGTGGGCACAGGCCTAAATGACACGCCATTATTCTTAGTAAAGAGGAGCTGTCACCTCTTCTGACATGCATCCTCTGTGTAATAACAATCATGGAGCATCTATTCTTATAACTCTGTGTTGTTCCTTCCTCTATTATTCCTGCTAGAAGTTTGTGAATAAATTATTAACAGTCAGCAATGAAGGTCCAGCTGGGTGTTACCAGCTGGGGTGCGCTCCTGCACAGTCTGACACTGTCAGCATCGATTGGATAGTGTCAGACAGTGCAGGGGCACATCCGACTTGGTTACACCCACCTGGACCCTCACTGAAAACTACTATATCATTCATAGCTTCTAGTAAGAATAATAGAGTTACAAGAATAGATGCTCCAGAACTGCTATTACATGGGGAATGCACATAGGTACTAAATCGGACATGTCAGGAGGGCTATATGGATGCAGGTATTATGGGACATGACCTCATTAGGCAGTACTTTTCGCTGGTCATACCGGTTAGATTACATTACTGTGACCTGATCACTGTAATTTCACATCTTGCCCAATAAGTCCACGAGCATCAGTTTTATTCTATGAGCACAATTAGATGATAATTACTTCTACCGCAAGAGCCGCACGTGATACAGCGCATGGGATCCGTACAAAGGGCCCCAATTACTGGGCTGGAGAAGGGCCTCACTGTGCTGGGCTGGAACCTCAGGTCCGTTACCACAACACCTTACAGGGCCGCCTCATTCTTCATAGATAGATAGAAAGATAGATAGATAGATAGATAGATAGATAGATAGATAGATAGAAAGATAGATAGATAATAGATAGATAGATAGATAGATAGATAGATAGATAGATATGAGATAGATAGATAGATAGATAGAAAGATAGATAGATAGATATGAGATAGGAGATAGATAGATAGATAGATAGATAGATAGATAGATAGGAGATAGATAGATAGATAGATAGATAGGAGATAGATAGATAGATAGATAGATAGGAGATAGATAGATAGATAGATAGATAGAAGATGAAAGATAGATAGATAGATAGATAGATAGATAGATAGATAGATAGATAGATAGGAGATAGATAGGAGATAGATAGATAGATAGATAGGTGGATGGATAGATAGATAGATAGATAGAAGATGATAGATAGATAGATAGATAGATAGATAGATACATAGATACATAGATAGGAGATAGATAGAAGATGATAGATAGATAGATAGGAGATAGATAGATAGATAGATAGATAGATAGATAGATAGATAGATAGGAGATAGATAGATAGGAGATAGATAGATAGATAGATAGATAGATAGATAGTTGAATAGATAGATAAGGAAGGAAAGAAGGAAAGAGAGAGAGAGACAGGAGTTGGGTATTGCTGTAATGCAGGTGTATCATGCTGCCGTGCTCCGATACTCCGGGATGCGGTACCGCCTCGCTCTCTGTTGTGTTGTGCCGGGAACCAAGCAGCCGCTCATTGCCGGGTAACAGCGACACAAACATCCAAACACACAAGCAGCAGCGCCCTCTATCCGCAGTATCTGCTCACTGCAATAACAGGCTAATTGGCAGGTAAGCAGCAGCGCCCTCTGTCGGCCGCAGCGGGGCAGTGCACACTCGTAGCCCGCCAGGCAGGAGTTCACCGCCCCAGCCCTGTTATAGAGAGAGGCTTCCCCGCTGCGCCTGCCCCGGCTTGCATCACTGGCCACTCGTCTTGCTATTCTTAGAATGACGTCAGGCAGCATTCCTGAACTGGGTATATCAAGAGGTGATGCAACCCTGCCAGGGAGAGAGGGACTCACACAGCGCGCTCCACGGCGGCGCTCTCACACACACAGCTCCTCTGCGTCTGGCCCGAGCTCACTGGCATTCTTCACTGAGCAGCGGAGACCCTGAGGGACGCCTGAGAGCAGGTAAGAGGCCGAGGGCTCCCCAGGACAGCCGCCCGCAACTCTGCTGCCGGCTGCGCGCCTTTGTGTTGTGCGGGTGTTTTCCTTCTTTCTGGATCCTTTGTGTTTTATAACTTTACTTCTTCAGTTCTCATCATGAGTCACCCCCCAAATTATAGCTGCCCCCTATCTATCTATCTATCTATCTATCTATCCATCATGTTGATACAATGTAGCCAATAGATAATTCTATGGAATGTTCTGCGGATACTTTGTAACTAGTGGTGATTCCGGGATTTCCTACTGGATATGGAATATATGGAACTTGTAGATGTGCACTTACCTCAGATTGGGGGACAGAAAACCCACATTTCTTAGGCATTTTGACTACCTGTCCCGGGAAGGAATAGTGCCGGCTCAGATGTAGCAGAGTTTATTTTTGTTTCATTCACTTGTTCCTTTATATATTTACCTGAAGTTCTATGAGACCCTGCCGACTAGAAGTGATGATATCAGGAGGAGTTGTCCTACATACTCAGCTCTGCTACTTCTGTGTGTCATCATTATTAGTACTACACCGATCCGTGTACTATAGGATCAATATAAAACTGTATGACATGCTCAGCTCTGCTACGTCTATGTATAATAATTATTATTAGTATTATATTGATCCTTGTACTTTAGGATCAATATAGAAAAAACTGTTAGACACTCGGCTCTGCTACTTCTATGTATAATTATTATATTGATCCTCGTACTGTAAGATCATATTAGACACTCAACTCTGCTACTTCTATGTATAATTGTTATATTGATCCTAGTACCAAAACCATATAGACACTCAGCTCTGCTATTTCTATGTATTATTGTTATATTGATCCTCGTACTGTAAGTTCAATGTAAAACCATATTGGACGCTCAGCTCTGCTACTTCTGTGTATAATTGTTATATTGATCCTAGTACCAAAACCATTTTAGACACTCAGCTCTGCTACTTCTGTGTATAATTATTATATTGATTCTTGTACTGTAAGTTGAATGTAAGACCATATTAGACACTCAGCTCTGCTACTTCTTTGTATAATTATTATATTGATCCTTGTACTGTAAGTTGAATGTAAGACCATATTGGATGCTCAGCTCTGCTACTTCTGGGTATAATTGTTATATTGATCCTAGTCCCAAAACCATATTAGACACTCAGCTCTGCTACTTCTATGTATAATTATTATTGTGATTCTAGTACTATAAGATCAGTATAAAACCATATTACACGCTCAACTCTGCTACTTCTCTATATGATTGTTATTCACATACAGGGGTAACTAGATTACAGTATCCATATTAGAATATAATACATTGTCAGCCAGATCTGCTACCGCCTTGACTCTCGCTCTTTGTTGTCTTTGGTATGGCGGTGTATGACCCCACGTTACCCTGTCGGCAGATCCCCCTTTACTGACAGCTTCTCCTCTCCTATAATCGGGTATTATGGGATCAGTGCCTTACGTTACTATAACGGTGGAGTTTTTGTAGTTTTGTTGTTATAGTGCGGTTCTTTGTGTGTGTATATCATTTACAGATGTAGCAGAGCTGAGTTTGTCATTTGGCATGACTCATCTTAATGTCCATGTAAATACAGAGTCCTTTGGCATTTACGCTTGATCCGGTGGTAGCCCTGTCCCGTAGCGTGTATGCGTGTGGCCGGGAATGTGCGTGTAATTGAGCACAACAGGCACACGAGGAGGATCTCAGGCTTCTGATGAAACTGCCTGGTAATACTTTCAGTTCACTCTCCTGCCGTTTCCACTTCTTGCCTGGAGGTGGCAGCAGTGAGACGTCCCATTAATCATTTCCTGAAAGCTACACCTATAGTAAAGTACAATGGTGCGGTAGATGAGCTGGCGTGACGGTGCTGGATTAACTCCGCTGTGACACACGTATGATTAATTATAGGAAAGCGCTTCAGTCGTCCTATACGGCTAGTTTTTTAGATTCGGCGTCGGCGCCGGGCTATTCTGTAAAATTGGGTCGATCTTAGAAAAGTATATGGGGGGTGCGTAAAAGTTATTAATCAGAAGAGTCCTCGATTGGGTATTTCTGCTCAGTCATTGCTTATACACGAGCAGAATGTGATCGATTGCTCTCTGTTATAACTGTATGTTGTGTTGTTCCTCTATTATTCCTATATGAAGTTTATGACTGGATTGCCGACCAGTTGGGGGTGTGTCCCTGCACAGTCTGATACTATCCAATCAGTGGTGGCAGTAGCAGCTGGGCAAGGACAGACCTCTCTGACTGGGGTAATGGGTGACACACATGACGTTTTAGTAGGAATAATGGCGGAATGGCACAATATACAGTTGTAAGAGTACATGGCAGACATGTGGGGACAGCTCCTCTTTAATGGCTAGCCTCTGACGGTGGCTTTTCGCCGTGTTGAAATCGATAGGTCCTGCTGAAATTGGCGGGTTCGTCTGACATTAATGTATGCCAAGTATACCATCACATATCTTGAGCAGTTTGGGTTCCTCCATAAGAAATTCAGACTACTTACCTATATTGCCGGTCGGGAGCCATGCCTGTAGTAGCCTAGCTACGGGATGCCCTACAGGCCAGTGGGCTCCAACCTGTGCCGAAAACTACAACTCCCATCTGTTGTTCTCAGGCCAACCTGGCACTCAAAAATGAAATGAAACAAATTCAGCTCTGCTACATCCGTAGCCTCCTGTGTTTCGGTTTTTACTTTTTACCCCATTCGGCAGAGGGTCACATGAGTGTGCGGTCGCATTGTGTGTGCCTGTCACCTTTCTCACTGATGACCTCGGTCAGAGTTGCAGGCCGCTTACACAACCCTGCGCGGTGACACAACCCCGCGCGGTGACACAACCTCTGCGCGGTGACACAACCCTGCGCGGTGACACAACCCTGCGCGGTGACACAACCCTGCAGTGTCCATTTCTAGGGGGAAGCATCACCTGTTTCCTGGTTTCATCAGAGGAGAAAGCAAAATCCTCCATGTAGAAATAGCAATGCCACAAAGCGCCAGGGTCGCCGAGAGGCCGCGGGGTTAACGAACCGGCTGACCGTTTAATATTAACCTGATGCCGTCACGGGCTTCTCGCATGAGGAACCCGAATGACCGTATGATGCCGCGTGGGTCCACTGAAGCGGCCCTAACGATCTGCTGAGTAGCGGTAGCGGCAGTAGTACCTTCTGACCGTTTAATGGCTAATCTGAAAGTAAAAATAGCGCCGCGCTCTTGTGTAATTAGGAGCCACGTGAGGCTATTTATACACGGGGTTAACTTTGTACTTTGTCACATCAGCGCTATCAGCAGCTCAGCGGCGGATTTTATCACAGGACAACGAACTCCGACGACTATTCACGGAGCAGTTCCCTTAAAGGGGTATTCCCATTGGTGGCATATCGCTAGGAGCCATATCGGTGCCACCTCTAGGACCCACTCTTATGTCCAGAACAGGACCACCTCCCCCAAAGTGAAGGAGAGTGCAACAACCCTCCGTTCACCACTATGGGAGTTCGAAAGTAGCTGAGCTTGGCCGTTTCTGGCAGTCCAATAGAGGTGAATGGACAGCAAGCTGCGCATGCGCGGTGTGCTCTCCTTCATTTCAGGGGAAATTGGTGAGGATCCCACCTTTGAGATCCCAGATGGGAATACCCTCTAAAGAGGACCCATCCCTCTCTTGGCATGTCTGTTTTAGTAACTACATGCATTGCCCATGTAATATCAATTCTGGAGCATTTTTTCATTTACCTTTACGTTGTACCATTCCTCTATTATTCCTCCTAGAAATGTACTGGGTTTCAGGCTAGTTTCACATCTACAGCACATCTAGGAACAGTCTACCGGAGTTCTCCACATCCGGCATTGCCCGATAGTGCCGCCTAGCCGTCGGACTCCTTTGGGTATAATGGTGGGATTTGGCCGACAGAAACGCTGAACGCAGAGGATTTTGTCTGGCCGATTCCCAACATTCGCTGCTGGATTGCTGTGCTGCAGATGTGGAACTAGCCTTATCAGTCAGAGTTGTGGACTGTGCAGGGACACACCCCAAACTGGTAACACCAAATGCTGTCAATTCATTCACCAACTTCTAGAAGGAGTAACAGAGGAACAGCACAGCATGAGGTCATAAAAATAGATGCTCCAGAATAGTTACTACAAGGTGGATGCAAGCAGTTACTAAAACAGACCTGTCAGGAGAGGGAGGTAAAAATTACCTCTTAGGCCACTTGCACGCAAACGAATTGCGGTCCGCAATGCACGGGCACCGACCATGGGCCAGCCGCATGCGGATCGCGACCCCATTCACTCGAATGGGTTCCGTGATCCGTCTGTACCTCGCAAAAAGATAGAACAAGTTCTATCTTTTTGTGCAACGGAAGCACAGACTCTGTAGTGCTTCTGTAGGGTTCCGTTCCGTATCTCCGGATTTGCGGACCCATTCAAGTGAACGGGTCCGCATCCGTGATGTGGAATGCACACGACCGATGCCCCGTGTATTGCGGACCCGCCGTATGCGGGCCGCAATACAGTCACGGGCAGCACACCGTCGTGTGCAAGAGTCCTTAGGGAGTTGAGTTGTCCACTTTGATCAAATTATTTAATGGAATAGTCTGAGATATAGACATAGCGCCCCCTTATCCAGGGCTGTGTCTGGTACTGCAGCTCAGCCCCATCCAACTTACAGACAAGGCGCCAGCGGCTAAAAACCTACAATCATCCCCATTATGTGCAGGTTAATAATGTCCTTATGTTTCGCTTTCAGAAAAAAATGATGCTTCAGCACACAGGACACGACTCTGCCGCCGAGGTCAGCGCCTCCGCCATCCTTCCATGTCTGTCACCGACCATGACCTTTGCCTTCGACGATTTCACCAGCTTGACGCCGCTTGTTAAAGAAGAGCTCCGCTTGCCATTCAGAGCAAGCGTCTTGCCACTCGACCGCCATGCAGCCTGGACAACGTGGTGGTCGCCGAAAGCCCGATCGAAATGACTGTAACAAAGACAGAGGTAGGTTCCACCCAGGGCGAGACATACAGATCAACGGAGATCAGGCTGCGGGAAATGGTGCCACCCCTGTTCGGGGTTGTGTCTGGTATTGCAGCTCCATTGAAATAAATGCAGCTGAGATGCAGTACCGAACACAACCTGTGGACAGGTGTGGCGCTGTTTCTAGAAGAAAGCAACTGGGATTTTCTATGTACAATCCCTTTAACCCTATATTGTGGCATGTGTAGCCATTGTGTTGGGGGATTGTCCCCATCCAGCATTAGGAATGTGGTCCCCTAGATCAGGCCGAAGTCCTAATTTTGGCAGAATAGTCCAGTGAACTGGGCCATAAAAGGGGTGTGGTTTATTCAGACTCCACCCACATACTGTAGTAATGTAAACACATAGGGGAGAATTATCAAAACCGGACCAAAGCAAAAGTGAAACCGTTGCCCACAGCAACCAATCAAATCGCGCCTTTCATTTTCAAAAGCCCTCTGAAACATGAGAGCTGGAAGCTGATTGGTTGCTATGGCCTTTTCTCCCTTTGGATTCAACTAACTTTATTTATACAAAGCCGGAGAACTCACCAATGTCCTGTCTGGCTTCTAGTTTGTACCAGTAGAAGACGAAAGGAAACAGCGGAGAAGAGAGCGGAACAAGGTTGCAGCGGCCAAATGTCGGAACAAAAAGAAAGAGAAGACAGAGAGTTTACAAAAGGTGAGACGCAACGTTACATGAAATATTATGATTATTGGAGAAAAAATGGCTTCCTTCTTTTAAAACGGCTCCACCCTTGTCCATAGTTGGTGTCTGGTATTGCATCTCGGCTCCATTAAAGTGAATGCGGCTGGCCTGCAATACCAGAGACAACCTGTGGACAGGTGTGGCGCTGTTCTTGGAAGAAAGCAGCCGTTCCGATGATATCACTCTGCAAAATGGAAAGCCCTGGTATTTCCTAGAGTTTACTTGAGGCCAGGACCGAGATCTCGCCTATTTCTACTCAATGCAGATTGCAGCCATTCGTCACGGTCCCATTTAATTGCCATTCCAGAGTATAGGATCCCATGGAACATATTACAATCCTGCGAACGTAATGGGTTTCACATGTGCCCGTCGGTTCTTCAATAACTTCCTTCTGCATCCATGCCGGCCGCATAGGATGGAAAATATACCTTGGTGCTCATGTAATAATCTGTGGGCGCCATATCGATCTATTTATGGACATCTGGCTCCGTTTTAACCCCCCTAAGACCCGCGTAGAATAATACATCATTAAAGGTGTATTCCGACAATAGACATTTATGGCAGTTATAGTATAGGATAGGTCATATATGGGGGAAAACACAGGAATTTCAAGAAATACCCCCCCCCCAATTATACAGATTGCCAGCTTCACCTGTGGTGGTTTTGGGGTTAATAATGGTTCTCCTGGTGGTCTTGAGTGGTTCTGCACCTCACTGGTGGTCTAAAGTAAAAAAAAAAAGGGTTCAATACATTATTACCTGGGGGGTTATAGGTTAATATCTAATATTCGTACAGGTCTGTGGTGCGTTAATGGTTAATACGTGTCCATTTATTGTAATTATAATTTTATACAATATTAGGATGTCGTTTAGGACGATGCAAGGGTTAATGGTGGTCTTGGGCGGAGGGAAGGGGGGAAAAGTGCGCCTATAATTTTATTTAATAAATCTAGAAAGATCAGGACGTATCGATAAAATTCTGGCTTCTTGCAGCTGCCACTAGGGGGAGCTCTGCACAGAGGACTTCTACAGCTCTCATTTACCTCAATAATGCATTGATAGCCGGCAAGCTCCTCCTAGTGGTGGTAATGAGAATTACAGCTTTAACTGGATTTTTCCCCGATTTGCTCAGAGTGGGTTTGCAGGTACTAGGACACGCCCCACTAAGTGCACCCCTAATATATGTCTTTGCCCTTAGGGGAGCTCTGCACACAGAACATCTACAGCTCTCATTTACCTCGATAATACATTGATAAGCAGCAAGCTCCTCCTAGTGGTGATAATGAGAATTACAGCCTCTTTCACACGACCGTATGGCTTTTTCAGTGTTTTGCGGGCCGTTTTTATCGGATCCGCTCTTGTTTTAGTTTCGGTTCCGTTTTCCGTATGGTGTATACAGTACTTACATAGAAAAATTTGGGCTGGGCTTAAAATTTTCAATAGATGGTTCAGCAAAAAACGAAACAGATACGGAAGACATACGGATGCATTTCCGTATGCGTTCAGTTTTTATTTGCGGACCCATTGACTTGAATGGAGTCACGGATCCTGATTTGCAGGCAATAATAGGACATGTTCTATCTTTGCACGGAACGGAAATACGGAAACGGAATACACACGGAAACACTTTCAGTTTTTTGCAGAACCAATGAAATGAATGGTTACGCAAAAAAACGTTCCGTACACTCGCAAAAAAAAGTTAGTGTGAAAGAGGCCTTAACTAGATATTTTTTTTTTTTCCTGATTTACTCAGAGGGGGTTTGCAGGTTCTAGGACACGCCCCCACTAAGTGGACCCCTAATATATGTCTTTTCCCTTAGGGGGAGCTCTGCACACAGGACATCTACAGCTCTGGTTTACCTTAATAATACATTGATAAGCAGCAAGCTCCTCCTAGTGGTGATAATGAGAATGACAGCCTTAACTAGATATATATATTTTTTTTTCCTGATTTGCTCAGAGGGGGTTTGCAGGTTCTAGGACACGCCCCCACTAAGTGCACCCCTAATATATGTCAGTGCTTACTAGACACTAAACGTTTTCCCCCCTCTTGTTCCAAGGAGTCCGAAAACTGGAATCTATCAATGCGGAACTGAAAGCCCAGATTGAGCAACTGAAGAACGAGAAGCAGCACTTAATCTACATGCTGAACCTCCACCGACCCACCTGCATAGTCCGCGCCCAGAACGGCAGGACGCCCGAAGACGAACGGAACCTCTTCATTCAGCAGATCAAAGAAGGGACCCTGCAGAACTTGGTGACGGAGGGCGTAAACTGAGCGACTCTCTGCTGTACATGGAACTTCAAAAATAACAAAAACAGCAACTCACTGACGCCCCCTGGGGGGCCTCACGTGTATCAGAGACACCCTAGAAGAATCCTTGCAAGGATAGGAGCCTTTGATCTTTAGCGCCACCACGTGGACGGAGCAGAAGGATTCGGCAGTATCGTGTTTCGGAAGCCACCGGGCTCCACTGACTTGCTATTGTCCTATAGCAGTACGATGGGTGGTCACTTTACACTTTGTGCAATTATTATTATTTTTTTATAAATTTTTTTATACGTTGCTGATCGCAGAAACGTAAAGGAAGAAGAATTTTTTAAAAAATCAGTGTTCTGGAGGCAATAAAAGGAGCGGATGAGACACGTTCTGTGGACTGCCTTAACATGAGGCACCGGAGGACGCTTCGCCTTTATTTTCCAATTATTTATTCGGAGTAGTATTGTTCGCCGTGTGTATTTCAGGAGGTCACTAAACTTTTTTTTTTTTTTGTATCGTCATTTTATTTGTTGGATCAGCCTTTAAATTCATTAGTGTTTAATGAGGTACGAGGCACTGACTGCCTCAAACTCAACTGCATTGGTTCTACACATAAGGAATTTTTGCTCTGATCCAGAAACAGTGCCCCCCTTACCTGTGGTGGAGTCTGGTACTGCAGGTCAGCTTTATTGAAGTGAACTGCAATATCTTATGCATCCTGCAAGGAAGTGTGGCGCTGTTTCTGGAAGAAAGCTGCCATGTTTTTCTAATCCTGCAAAATCCCAATAATGTTGGGAAACTGTCCAATGTGTGCTCATTTACTAAAAGTAAAAACTGTCTTGCTTGCCCATAGCAACCAATCTCCGCACAGCTTCGATAGCCCTGAGTGCACTTGAAAAAACGAAAGCAGCGCTGCGTTGGTTGCCATGGGCAACACTGCATTTGGACAGTTTTCTTGTATGCCTGGAGTGTTCCTTTAAGGCCTCATGCACACGACCTTATGTGTTTTGCGATCCGCCAATTGCGGATCCGCAAAAAACGGATGACATTCCGTATGGCATCCATTTTTTTTTGCGGATCCGTTATTTTTGCGGATCCATTGTAATAATGCCTATCCTTGTCCGCGAAATCAGAAAAAAATAGGACATGCTCTATTTTTTTAACGGACATACGGAAATGGAATGCACATCGGAGTACCTTCCGCTTTTTTTTGCGGACCCATTGAAATGAATGGTTCCGCAAAAACGGAACGGACACGGAAAGAAAATACGCTCGTGTGCATGAGGCCTAAGAGAGTAGTCCTCCAGATTTGCTTTAGCGACAAGAAATTGGTGGAATTTGACTCGATTGTTGGGAACCGATTATTGCGTGCCGGGCTATGTAACTGACAGTAACATTTTATGTACAGGTGTAGCAGAGCTGAATTTGTCATCTTGTGTGCATCACTATAAGGGCTCATGCACAAGACCGCTGGGTGTTTGGCAGTCTGCAAATTGCGGATCCGCAAAGCAAGGATACTGGCCAGTGTGCGCAGTGCAATATGCGGAACGAAAGGGCCGGCCGCTAATAGAGCAGTCCTATCCTTGTCCGTAATGCGGACAATAATGGGCATGTTCTGTTTTTAGCGGAAGGGCCATGCGGAGATACGGACACAGAACGTTTTTTTTGTTTGTTTGTTTTCGGCCCCATTGAAGTGAATGGTTTCGCATACGGGGCGCAAAAAAAAAAAACAGAACAGGCACGAAAAAAAAATGCATTCGTGCGCATGAGCCCTAACTGTACTTACAGTTGCTAAATTTGGGAAAAATTAGACCCTGCCCCAGGAATGCCCCCGAACCCCACAGAACTACCTAATTATGGGCAGGGCTTACGTAAGAACCATCCATTTCGACCTAGGACCCCCTGAATTCCTGCAGGGACTGTTTGTAAAAATGAAGTTCAGTCCCTGCAAATTTGGGACTGTTGCCAATTATGCAGCAGTTGGAAACCACAGATTGCACTTTGCTTTTACCTCTGCTACATCTGACAAATTCAGCTCTGCTACATCTATATAAATATCCAGTAGAGAATGCAGTAAGTGTCCTGCTAATGATGCTTGGTTTCAGTCACGCAGGGACAGATGTAATAAGACATTCGCTATGAAGGAACAGGACAGTGCACTAAAGACAGTACTCCGACACTAAATCTGCCCATAGACATGCAGTAGTTAAGTTGTCAGATATCCCCCTCCCCTTAGGCCTCTTTCACACAGCCGTTGTCCCACCGTGGCCGTATTAGCGTCCCACCGGCCGTGTGAATACCACATCATGGATGCGGACCCTTTCACTTGAATGGGTCCGCAAACCGAGATGCGTGCGAACGGAACTCACGGAACGGAAGCACTACGGAGTGCTTCCGTGAGGTTCCGTTCTGTGCTTCTGTTCCGCAAAAAATAGAACTTGTTCTATCTTTTGCGGAACAGACGGATCGTGGACTGGAATGGGTCTGAGATCCGCATGCGGATGGCCCAAGGTCGGTTCCCGTGCATTACGGCAATTTGCGGTCCGCAGCACGGGCCGTGTGAAAGAGACCTTAATGAGTGAGGTTGTCGAGAAGAGTGGACCCCGTCTGAGCTACATTTTCCCTAATTCCAGCCCTGATCCCCAAAGACATTTCACACACATTTCACTTCTTTCTTTGATGGGTTTCCTTGCTGACTGTCTCCACTAAATATGGCGACCGCTCCCGCATCCTTGCTGACTGTCTCCGCTAAATGTGGCGACTGTTCCTCCATTGCTGCTTAGCCTTTAACTAAATATAATCATTTCCCCCAAAAAAAAGTATTAGTTCTGATGGACTACAACTCCTAGCTGGGGGCTCATGTTAGCCGAAATTACCTCAGAGAAGCGCCCTCTCCCGGACGGCATGTGCCGCCCTGACATGTATGAGCTCTTTATATTCTGTAACAGAACTGCGGTATTAGTACATGTTAGATGGAAGTTTTTATTGTTCTTTTTCGATGGGGATGGCGGCTTTAAACTGGAACAAACATTTAAAGAAAATGACCGATTTTATTATATTCACATGGGATTTGTGTAGCCATATGTTCTCAAAACAGCGCCGCCCTGTCCTCAGGTTGTGCTTGGTATTGCTGCGGTTGAGTCGAAACCTACCTAGCTGCTCACAATACGGACAAGAATTATTTCAGTGGTCAGAGACTTGGCATGCGATGTGTCTCTTAAAGGGGTCGTCTAAAATGAAAAAAGTGTTGAATAGGCCGCTTCTGGTATTGCAGCTCAGTTATTCATCATGTTATGCCACCCTTTAACTGCACCACTTTGACACCCTGTATGACCCTGACCGGCAGCCGGTGAAGAGTTAATTTCCTGCCTTACTCTTACCAAACGTAATTGCCTAGTTCCCGCTTTCACGCTGAAAAAAAAAGCAGTTACCCGCGGCAACCAATCTGACCGATTCAGATTGGCGTATCGTTTTTTGATACATGAAGATTCCTTTGTGTTTCGCGTCTTACGTTTTTGGGTGCCATAGGTGCGGGCGTGCACTACAGCTCAGCCAATCACATTGCAGAGAGGAAAACTGGATGGGGGGCGTGCAAACTCTGCAGTCTGATTGCTATGTATCAGTGGATGGTTTAGAATGAATGGAACAGGGAAGCTGCCGGGGGGATGTCGCTCCCCCCCCCCCCCGGGCTCGTCATTGACCGCTCTAGTCCCCTCCTATCGATATAGAACCTGTCCGGATCTATTACATGTGACGCAGGCGTCATGTCGTGTATTATTATTATTGTTTTTTTGGGCTTTTTGTTATTTCCAGGCGTTTACTGGCATGTATGTTAATCATGTTAGCACTATATATGTATAAATATATTATTATTATTATGTTTTTTTCACTTGTGTAACATCTGCAGGATCAATTATCGTTGTGGTACTAAGTTTTACAAGCGCTCACGATATTACAGATGTGAGAGGAATTGCATGTTTTAATGTATGTTCTGATTATCAGGTACTTTATTACCGTTGTTTTCTATTATGAGGTTTTTGTGTTTTGATACTTTAATAAATATGAGATGGAAAATCCAGTTTGCTCTTCAGTGTTTTATATTGACAGTCGGCGTGAGACGGGTACAGAGAGTCAGGCCTCGTTCACATTTCCAATTCTGACTGACGTGCGCTGTCCGCATTTTCCACAGTCGGCACACGTACCTATTTATTTTAATGTGTCTGTTCACACATCGGTAGCTTTTTACTGACCGTGGGTCAGTGAAAACATCACGGAGACATGCATTACTTTGACCAAACGCGCCCATTGAAGTCTATGGGTCTGTGAAAAACACTGACACAAAACTGATGTCCTCCGTGTTTGGTGCATTTTTCACTAATAGGGGATGCTCTGGAAAGAAATTTTCAGCTGATCAGTGTCTGTGGAACACGGAAGACACACGTACGGCAAAAACGGACACACGGACCAAAAATGGATTCTTCACTGATAAAACACGGATGGATTTTTTCACCGACGCCAAACAGACACGGCAATGTGAACGAGGCCTCAGTGTTTGGTCAGTGTTTAACCAGTGATTTTCATGAGTGATTGTGAGCCAAAACCAGGTGCGGGTAAAAACACAGAACAGGTGCAGATTTTTCCATTGGGCCCCATGCACACGACCATGTGTATTTTGCAGTCTACAAACTGCGCATCCGGCCGCGCGCGTTTCCCATCTTGTGGAATGGAACGGCCCAGCGCTCTATAGAACATGTCCCAGACAAGAATAGGACGTGTTGTATTTTTTTTGCAGGGCCGCAGAACGGACATACAGATGCGGACAGCACACCGTGTGCCCCGCTGAAGTGAATGGGTCCGCCTCCGATCCACAAAAAATGCGTATCAGATGCGGACAAAAACAACGCTCATGTGCATGAGGCCTAATGCTTCATCTCTGTGTAGTGTCCACTCTGGGTTTTGGCTGACAATCACTGATGGAAATCACTGACCAAACACTGACTACGTGAAAGCACCCTAAAGGCGGGTTTACACCGCACAACGTAGAAGCCGACTGTTGGGAAGGAAGACTTCCTCCCGACAGTTGGCTGCTCCTTCAGTGATGGAGACCACGGCATTTCCATGCAGAGATCACCTCCACAGTATTAGGCCTCATGCCCACGGCCATTGTGCGGCCGTTCCGTGCATTGGGGACCGCAATTTGAATAGGTCTGTGATCTGTCTGCACCGCAAAAAATAGAACTATTTTTTTTTGTGGTGTGGAGGCATGGACAGAAACACCACGGGGGCACCGCAGCTCCGGATTGCGGACCCGCTCAACAGCCGTGTGCATGAGTCCTGAGGATGAGGAATCTCTTTACAATCGCTTGTCCTCATACAGCTGCATTGTTTAGACGGCACAATCTGCTGCCCAGACACGATGATTAACGTGCGTGCACGAATGACAGGATCACCTGATGAACAAGCGTTTTGCTCTTCATCAGGTGATCGGCGGCACATTTAGATGGGCAGATTGTCAGGAACGAGCGCTTCGCTCATAATCTGCCTGAAAATCGGCAGTCTAATTAATGCCTCATGCACACATCAGTGTTTCCCGGACGTGTGCTGTATGTGTTCTCCGCTGACAGCACACGTCCCCATTCATTTGGATGTGTGTATTCACACATCAGTGTTTTAGCATGGTCCGTAGGTCCGTGTTTTCAGCACGGATGCATGCGCTATCTTGTCCGTGTTCCCGGATCCCTCATGCCCATTATAGTCAACGAGTCCGTGAAAACCACGAATCATTTAAAAGAGATTGTTTGAAAATTATTTTACAGCTGCTCAGTGTCAGTGAAAAATAGATGGGACACGGTCAGCAAAAACGGACCCACGGATCTGTCACGGGAGGAAAGACGGATTGAACACTGCCCGTGTTACCACTGATCCAAAACTGACGCGTGCATGAGGCATCAATCCAACTTAATGCCTTATGCACACGTCAGTGTCAGTTTTGGATCAGTGGTAACACGGGCAGTGTTCAATCCGCCTTTCCTCCCATGACAGATCCATGTTGGGTCCGTGGGTCCGTTTTTTGCTGACCGTGTGCCATCTGTTTTTGGGTCCATTCACGCATTCGTGTGTGTTTTATGGATCCGCAAAACACGGACATCGGCGATGTGCGTTCTGCAACTCGCGGACCACAATTGCGGACAAGAATAGGACACGTTCTATTTTTTTCGGGAACGCGATTGCGGACCCGAAGTGCGGATCTGCAATTGCCGACCCGGGCGGGACATCGCCTGTCCCCATTGAAATAATGGGTCCGCAATTCTGTTCCGCAAAATGCGGAACAGAATTGCTGGATGTGTGAATGCACACTGACACTGAGCAGCTGTAAAATAATTTTCAAACAATCTCTTTTAAATTATACGTGAAACACAGATGCAACACGGATGGCATCCGTGTTGTATCCGTGGTTTTCACGGACCCATAGACTATAATGGGCGTGAGGGATCCGGGAACACGATAGATAGGACATGCATCCGTGCTGAAAACACGGACCATACTAAAACACTGATATGTGAATACACACATTCAAATAAATGGGGACGTGTGCTGTCCGCGGAGAACACGTACAGCACACATATATGAAACACTGATGTGTGCATGAGGCATAAGGCCTTGTTCACATTTCCATTTTCCATGGACAGAACATATACCCATTAATTTTAATGTGCTTGTTCACACATCAGTAGTTTTTACTGACCGTGGGTCATTGGAGATCTTGGAGACATGCACTATTTTCGTCTGTGATGAGGACCAAGCACGCGTTGCTAATAGAAGTCTATGGGTCCGTGAAAAATCACTGACACAACAAGGATGGCATCCGTGTTCTGTCTGTGTTTTACCAACCATTGGTAGGAAATGTTCTGGAAATAAATTTTCAGCCTAGCAGTGTCCGTGGAAAATGGTGGACTCACAGAGGGGGAAATAATGGACACACTGACCCTTCATGGATTTCTTTCACGGACTGAAACACAAATGGATTTTCCCCAGACGGATTTCCCCATGATCATCCGGATGCCAATCACCACTAATTGCTGGACTGCCCGGTACTCACTATGTGTTTCATATAGCATGTACAGGTGCCGCCCTGCAATTAGCGATAATAAAAACGTTTCATAGGCCTTAATAAGTGAGTTGAGGGCCTATTCAGTACACAGAACAACACATCAGTCCATAAAATCCACTTAGGCCTCTTTCACACGAGCGTGTCCGGATTAGGTCCGGATGCGTTGCGGATGCGTTCAGTGAAAACTGTGCGATTTCACAGGCAAAGCCATTCAGTTTTGCCTGCGATTGCGTTCAGTTGTTCAGTTTTTCCGCGCGGGTGCAATGCGTTTTGATGCGTTTTTCACGCCGCGTGATAAAAACTGAAGGTTTACAAACAACATCTCCTAGCAACCATCAGTGAAAACGCAACGCACCCGCACTTGCTTGCGGATGCAATGCGTTTTCACGCAGCCCCATTCACTTCTATGGGGCTAGGGCTGCGTGAAAACGCAGAATATAGAACATGCTGCGATTTTCACGCAACGCACAAGTGATGCGTTAAAAAAAACGCTCATGTACACAGACCCATTGAAATGAATGGGTCAGGATTCAGTGCGGGTACAATGCGTTCACATCACGCATTGCACCCGCGCGGAAAACTCGCCCGTGTGAAAGGGGCCTTAGAGTTGTAAGAAATAGTAAGTGACCCTTTTATTATTACTTGGATTTCTGCATAAACACAATGGGGGTCATTTACATAGCCCAGAGATTTACGTCGGTCTTTGTTTCCCCTCTGCTGCTGGAAGATTCTGCTAATTTATGCTGAGGCTTGGTCCTGGTTGAGGGAAGATCATGGTTTTGGGATGGTGGAGGGGGCATCGGGTTTGGGGCTAGTGGAGGGATGATCCTGGTTTAGAGCTGGTGGAGGGGGCATCATGGTTGGAGGGTGGTGGACAGAGCATCATGGTTTGGGGCTGGTGGAGGGGGCATCATGATTTGGGGCTGGTGGAGGGGGCATCATGGTTGGAGGCTGGTGGACTGAACATCATGGTTTGGGGCTGGGGACAGAGCATCATGGGTTGGGGCTGAGGGACAGAGCATCATGGGTTGGGGTTGGTGGAGGGGGCATCAAGGTTTGGGGCTGAGGGACAGAGCATCATGGGTTGGGGCTGAGGACAGAGCATCAAGGTTTGGGGCTGGTGGAGGGAGCATCACGGTTTAGAGCTGGTGGATGAGGCATCATAATTTGGGGCTGGTGGAGGGGGCAGCATGGTTTTAGGGATGGTGGAGGGACCATCATTGTTTGAGGTTCATGGACTGAGCATTATGGTTTGGGACTGGTGGAGGGGACATCATAGTTTTGGGATGGTGGAGGGACCATCATTTTTTTGAGGTTGGTGGACAGAGCATCATGGATTGGGGCTGCTGGAGGAAGTATCATCGTTAAGGGCCGGTGGAGGGGGGATTCATGGTTTGGGGCTTGTGCAGGGGGCATCATGGTTTGGGGTTGCTTTGATGTCTCAGGGCCTGAACACCTCGCAATCATGAAAAAACAATGAATTCTAAGGTGTATGAGAACATTTTAGTGGAGAATGTAAGGAGAGCTGGCCATGACTTTGGCTGAAGAGATGCTGGGTGATGCAACAAGACTATGGCCAAAAACACACAAGTAAATAAACTATAGAATGGTTGAAAAGGAAGATTTGTTTTTTGGAGTGGCCGTCTCAGAGTCCTGACCTTAACCTGATGGAGATGCTGTGGCATAACCTGAAAAACACTGTGCAAGGATAACATCCCAGAAATATTGATGAACTTAAACACATATGCAGGGAGGAATGGTCCAAACATCCACCTCAACCTTGTGCCAATCTTGTTTTCAGCTCCAGGGAATGTTCGGTGACGCTGATTGGCGCTAATGGGGGATCTACAGGTTATTAAACTCAAGGGCTCACTTACTTTTTCTCCCTGCACTGTGGATGCTTACTTGTAGACTGAGCAGTACATCTGTTTGTGTGTTATTAACTAAATTACATTGTGTTCGTCCATATTGGTGACTTAATTAACAATCCGATCACATTGTCTTACATTAGACCAGTATTTTGTGCTAAAATTGTGGCACTCAATTTTAATAAATTTGCTGCATTTCCGCTAAGCCATGCCGCTTTTCTAGAAAAGTTTGTAAAACACAAAACAAATCTGGTGCACGCCATGTATGACAATTTTATTGGCACAATTTACAGCAGAATGCACCGGCCATAATAGATGCTACAATGTATAGTTTTGACTGGGACAGAAGCAAGCTTCATTAGTCAGAAAGCTCTGCGGTGACACCTGCTGGATAGACTGGGATTTCACTAGAGTAAATGTTTTTCCAGCCTTTGATATTTTCACCCAACTCAATTGAGGCTTTTTATTACATTTGCCGCAAGCCCGGAGTAGTGGCGCTGGCTGCACTGATTATTCACAGAGGCAATCCTCACATAGATGCTCCCTGGGGCCGGGCAGTGACAGGAGGGTGCACCCTGATGTTGGGACTCCTCTCTCATGGTAGATAGGGTGCCCTTGGTGTTATGTGTGTTGTACATTGTAAGGAGGGAGATGTAGGTGCTAAAGCCAGCGAAAAGTGCTGGAGTCAGTAACCAGGCCAGTTATAGAACATGAACAGGTCTCTATTTACTACAGTGCAGAATAGGAGTTGTAGTACATCCAACAGTATCAAAACACAATTCCGAAACACAATTTGCTCTCCTGCTCCACACCGTGTTTGTACTTCCATTTCAATGACTATGGGTGGAACATCACTTCTGCTGTGGATGGGGACAGAACTATCTACTCTCCCTGAATCCATCTCATCTGCACATATGCCAGGGAGAAGAATAGTTCTTGCCCCGTCCAAAGTGGATGTGATGTCCCGGCCATAGCCCAGGCTGGAAACCTGTGAAAGGGAGGTGACCATAGCATAAGCTAGCTTTTCAGAAGAGGAGCACACAACTTTGGAACGGTATGTATATTACAAACTTTCTCCTATGAGGGTGTAACTGTATGTACAATTAAAGGGGTTGTCAAGGATTATTTGTTTAAATCCCCTATCCAGACCCAGGAGGACCTGTGAAGACATTTAATGTATACTCACCTGCTCCCCACCGCTGTGTTTAGACTCTGTGGCTCCTGGGTTGTCTGCATTGCTCTTTCAGCTTCTTCTGTCCACTCCCTGCAAGGCTGGGGTCACGGGTGCTGCTGCAGACAATGACTGGCCTCAGAGGTGACGTGTCCCCAAGTGTCATGTGACCAAGCAGTGACGTGCCACGTCAAAGTTGAAATGCAGAAAGTTTAAAGGCTGGCACTGGTAGTCTGGTGAAGACAGCTCAGGAGCCACAGAGTCCAGACCGATCAGCGGGGGAGCAGGTAAGTATAGATCTTTTCACAGCTGCTAGTTGAGTAGGGGACCCGAGAAAAAGAAAACTCCTGGAAATCCCTCCAAGGTGGGTTTGCAGGTTCACAGGGTCTAAGAAAAGCCCTTTAATGCACGATTACCTGCTATTCTCGAACACATAAATATCCATATTCTAATTAGCATAGAAGTAAATCATACAATCAATGTGTAGTTCCCCAGAACAGGGTACTAGCAAATTGTAAGTGTTATTATTTAATCGGTTAATGCTTGGTATATATTCCCAAAAGCTGTCTGTAGGTGGTACTGTTTAGTCCCTGACTCAGCAGAGGGAATTAGCTTCCCTCTGAGGTAGGAGCTTTCTAGTTAGGATTGCATCAGACACTTCAGTTTTAGCTCTGCCTGCAGTTCAGGGCAGACGCTAGTTCAGCTGCAGGAGAAACATCATTCCTCTTGAGGGAAAGCTGGAGAAGACATTCACAGACTATCCAGGAACACAGGGCCACGCAAGCTAGGCATGGTATTCACTTGTTATGGCTATAATCTTTGCTGCTTGAGGAAGAATAACAGCACCTTTCACACCTATTGTCACCATGGGGAACAGGGGAAACTCCCCACCGTACAAATGTCGGGGAGAGAAAGATACTAGGCCTGCATGCCAGGATAGGGAAGATGGTCACCTCCTATACGACCCTCATCCTAGCCCTGACTTCCTGATCGCATGAGAGCACCCTAATGGTGGGAGGGCTCATACTTTGGAACCTGGGCCTTACTGACCTTAACAATCCCTGGAATAGGAGACAGGAAAAAGAGACGACCGGTTCATCCACAACACGGATGAACTGGAGTTTTCTCATGCCTAGCAACAGGAAAGTAGCAGACAGTAAGCAAAACTTGTGGTTCGCCCCTCTGGGAAACCATGGAGCCCACTTCCGCAGGCAGGTGTTAACGCTGTTCTCCCTCAGAGGAACACAGAAGCCCTCTCACCGGAGGCACAACACACAGGGTACGACTTGCATACATGTCGGACATGAAACACCAACTGACCAGACATATAACGACAACAAGACTAGACACCACACCCTGAGCAAAAACCCACACCAAACATCAACACAGGTAAGGTAGGGAACATGGAGGCGACATAAGGGACACACTGCAAAAGACATCGATGACAAACAAGGTGGACCTCACACTGGGCAGGTGATAAGTCCAGGAAGGCAGCACGACTCCAGCTCCAAAAGAACCTGAAGTCAACTGACCTCAGGCTCCAAAACCCACATACCATGAGGCCACACCCAGCTCCACCTTTCTCACACCGTAACCTCTAACACACCAGGATGGGAAGGGAAACAGCCTTAAAGGGGCAGTGCACAGGCATTCTACACAAACAACACGTTGCCACCGGCAACAAGCATGCGTGGAAAAAGTGTCAGGGTCAACTACAACTAAGCTGTAACACTTATATAATGGATTTTAGGATTTGTACCCTTCTGTGGGAATTGCAATGCTTATTTTTAAGTTGTACTACAACTTGTTCATGTTCTACAACTGGCCTGGTTACTGACTCCAGCACTATTCGCCGGCTTCAGCACCTACATCTCCCGCCTTGCAATGTACAACACACATAACACCAAGGGCACCCTATCTACCATAAGAGAGGAGTCCTAACATCAGGGTGCACCCTCCTGTCACTGCCCGGCCCCAGGGAGCATCTATGTGAGGATTGCCTCTGTGAATAATCAGTGCAGCCAGCGCCACTACTCCGGGGCTTGCGGCAAATGTAATAAATCGAGACACAGATTAACTGCATATTGGTCAACAGCCCCTTGTTGACTGTTTCCAAATGGCAAAAGGTATTATTCCGTACACTGCACAAAATAAACAGTTAATGAGGATATATTATAAAGTGGTTAGCCAATCAAAGGTGGAGCTTCAATTTAACCACTTCAGCCCCTAGCTTAAACACCCTTAATGACCAGGCCACTTTTACAATTCCGCACTACACTACTTTCACCGTTTATTGCTCCGTCATGCAACTTACCACCCAAATGAATTTTACCTCCTTTTCTTCTCACTAATAGAGCTTTCATTTGGTGGTATTTCATTGTTGCTGACATTTTTACTTTTTTGCTATTAATAAAAATTTAACGACATTTTTGCAAAAAATGACATTTTTCACTTTCTGTTGTAAAATTTTTCAAAAAAACTACATTTGTATGTAAAATTTTCTCTAAATTTATTGTTCTACATGTCTTTGATAAAAAAATTCAATAAGCGTATATTTATTGGTTTGGGTAAAAGTTATAGCGTTTACAAACTATGGTGCAAAAAGTGAATTTCGGCATTTTGAAGCAGCTCTGACTTTCTGAGCGCCTGTCATGTTTCTTCAGGTGCTAGAATGCCAGGAAAGTATAAATACCCCCAAATCACACCATTTTAGATAGAAGACACCCCAAAGTATTCACGGAGGGGCTTGGTGAGTTCATGTATCATTTCATTTTTTTCACAAGTTAGCGGAAAATGACACTTTCTGAGGAAAAAAATATATAATAAAGTTTCCATTTCTGCTAACTTCTGGCAAAAAAAAAAAAATCTCAGACGGGCTCACTATGCCCCTCTGTGAATCACCTTGGGGTGTCTACTTTCCGAAATGGGGTCATTTGTGGGGTGTGTTTACTGTTCTGGCATTTTGGGCGGGGCTAAATTGTGAGCAGCCATGTAAAACCTAAAGGTACTACGTTGGATTTGGGCCCTTTGTGCACCCAGGCTGCAAAAGTGTCACTCATGTAGAGTCGTCGTAGCTCAGGAGAAGTAGGGCAATGTGTTTTGGGGTGTATTTTTACATATACCCATGTTGGGTGAGAGAAATATCTCTGTAAACTGACAACTTTGTATAAAAAAATTAAAAGTTGTCATTTACAGAGATATTTCTCACACCCAGCATGTGTATATATATAAAAATACACCCCAAAACACATTGCCCTACTTCTCCTGAGTACGGGGATACCACATGTGTGGAACTTTTTGCAGCCTGGTGCATGCAAAGGGCCCTAAAACCAATGAGTACCTTTAGTATTTCTACAGGGCATTTTTACGCATTTGGATTCCAGACTTCTTCTCACGCTTTAGGGGCCTCTAAAATGCCAGGGCAGTATAATACCCCACATGTGACCCCATTTTAGAAAGAAGACACCCCAAGGTATTCCGTGAGGGGTATGGTGAGTTCATGTAAAATGTTATTTTTGTCACAAGTTAGTGGAATATGAGACTTTGTAAAAACAAAATAAAAAAAAAAAATATATATCAATTTCCGCTAACTTGTGCCAAAAAAAAAAATTTCTGTGAACTCGCCATGCCCCTCACAGAATACCCTTGGGGTGTCTTCTTCCACAATGGGGTCACTTGTGGGTATTTATACTGCCCTGGCATTCTAGGGAACCTAAAGCGTGAGAATCCAAATGCGTAACAATGCCCTGTGAAATCCTAAAGGTACTCATTGGAATTAGGGCCTTTGCGCATCTTGGCTGCAAAAAGTGTCACACATGTGGTACCGCGTACTCAGGAGAAGTAGGGCAATGTGTTTTGGGGTGTATTTTATATATTCCATGCTGTAGTGAGAGAAATATCTCTGTAAATGACAACTTTTTAAATTTTTTATTCAAAGTTGTCAATTTACAGAGATATTTCCTCACTCCAGCATGGGTATATGTAAAAATACACCCCAAAACACATTGCCCTACTTCTCCTGAGTACGGCGATACCACATAAGTGACACTTTTTTGCAGCCAAGATGCACAAAGGGGCCCAAATTCCAATGAGTACCTTTTAGGAGGGCATTTTTACGCATTTTTCTTCTCGCACTTTAGGGCCCCTAAAATGCCAGGGCAGTATAAATACCCCACATGTGACCCCATTTTGGAAAGAAGACAGCCCAAGGTATTCCATGAGGGGCATGGCGAGTTGATAGAAAAAATTTTTTGGCACAAGTTAGTGGAAATTGATTTTTTGATAGTTTTTTCTCACAAAGTCTCCCTTTCCGCTAACTTTTGACAAAAAGTTTAATTTTTCATGGACTCACTATGCCCCTCAGCGGAATACCTTGGGGTGTCTTCTTCCAAAATGGGGTCACATGTGGGGTATTTATACTGTCCTGGCATTTTAGGGCCCTAAAGCGTGAGAAGAAAATGCGCAAAATGCCCTCCCAGTTACTCATTGAACTTGCCTTGTGCATCTTGGCTGCAAAGTGTCACACATGTGGTCGCCGTACTCAGGAGAAGTAGGCAGTGTGTTTCAGTGTATTTACATATACCCATACTGTGTGAGAGAAATATCTCTGTAAATTGACAACTTTGAATAAAAAAATTTAAAAAGTTGTCATTTGCAGAGATATTTCTCACACAAAGTATGGGTATATATAAAAATACACCCTAAAACACATTGCCCCTACTTCTCCTGAGTACGGCGATACCACATGTGTGCCACTTTTTGCAGCCAAGATGCGCAAAGGGGCCCTAAAACCAATGAGTACCTTTAGGATTTCACAGGGCATTTTTACGCATTTGGATTCTCACGCTTTAGGACCCCTAAATGCCAGGGCAGTATAAATACCCACAAGTGACCCCATTGTGGATAGAAGACACCCAAGGTATTCCGTGAGGGCATGGCGAGTTCACAGAAAAAAATTTTGGCACAAGTTAGAGGAAATTGATTTTTATTTTTATTTTTACAAAGTCTCATATTCCACTAACTTGTGACAAAAATAAAATTTTACATGAACTCGCCATACCCCTCACGGAATACCTTGGGGTGTCTTCTTTCTAAAATGGGGTCACATGTGAGGTGTTTGTACTGCCCTGGGATTTGAGGGTCTCCGCAGTCATTACACGTATGGCCAGCATTAGGAGTTTCTGCGATTCTCCGTATATTGACCATACGGGTAATGAGATTTTTTTTTTCCGTTCAGCCGCTGCGCTGAAAAAAAAAAAAAAATGAACGGCACAGATTTCTTCATTCGCATCGATCAATGTGGATGAATAAATCTCTGCCAAAATCAGTGACTGCGGTGCGGTGGGCTGGGCGCTAGCTACCTAACAAGTAGCTAACTAACTGGCGGTGATAAGGGACCCTTATGCCCCATTCACACGTCCGCAATTCTGTTTGCGGAACGGAATTGCGGACCCATTCATTTCTATGGGGACAGACTTTGTCCCGCTCGGATCCGAATTACGGATCCGCGCTCCGAGTCTGCACTTCCGTTCCGCAAAAATATAGAACATGTCCTATTCTTGTCCGCAATGCGGACAAGAAAAAGCATTTTCTATATAGTTCTGGCAATGTGCGGATCTGCAAAATGCAGAAAGCACATTGCCGGTGTCCGTGTTTTGAGGATCTGTGGATCCGCAGATCCGCGGATCTGATCCGCGGATCCGTGAATCCACGGATCCGCAAAACACATTTGGACGTCTGAATGGAGCCTTACAAGGGGTGTGATCAATGACAGGGGGTGATCAGGGGGTCTAGATGGGGTGATCAAGGGGTTAACAAGGGGTTAGTAGGTGAGGGGGTGGGGGGGTTAGTGTAGTGTTTGGTGCAACTTTACATAGTTACCTGGTCCTCTGGTGGTCGATCCCAGCAAATGGGACCACCAGAGGACCAGGTAGCAGCTATATCAGGCGCTGTTCACAAAACAGCGTCTGATATACTTGTTTGATGCGATTTATATCGCATCTACAGCCTGCCAGCGATGGATCATCGCTGGCAGGCTGCTAGTTACACTCCTGAGACGCCGCTACTGTGAGCAGCGCGCTCGTGCACAGGAAATCTCGCGTCTCGCGAGATGACGCAGATCTGCGGCGCCCCAGAACAGCCCGACCGCCGCGAGAACGCAGTTGTGCGTTAGGCGGTCGGGAAGTGGTTAAACAAAGATGTGTGTCCTCCTGGAAAGTATGGTAAGAAATATGTGGCAAAATGGAATGATTTGGGACAAAACTGGTGCCGCTTCCAGAAACAGCACCACTCTTGATCACAGGCTGTGTCTGGTATTGCAGCTCAGTTTTATGTAAATACCAGCCACAGCCATGGGATAGGAGTGCCGCTGTTTTTGGCAGAAAGCAGTCATCTAATATCTATGAGGGTCCCGTGGCGCGGGAGTTTTCACCTTCTGTTACTTCTATGGAGATTTTAGAACTGTGATGACCTCTGGCCAGATGACTTCCAGTAGAACATCCATTCGTCAGGCGTCATGAATCAGCGTTTCAGTATATTCCCACAATAAGGCTCAAGGAACAGATGAGTCGCCACCGTCACCTCAATGCGTTGTCACCTCAGTTCCCCTTGCCCTGAGTTCAGTGTGGTCCATGATCGGTCTAGACAAGTCAAGTGGTCCTCATAGGCTTTCTCTTTCTGTTCCTCTAAAGAAGCTTTGGCTTTAATTGCACAATCTTTTGTTTTTTTACTACAATGCGTGAACAGAATTTGTGTCATATCACAGGGGGACTTGCTCTGTCCCACACAATCATAAGGGAGCAAAGTTCCTCCAGCTTGACGGTAAGACGCTCCGAGGAAAGCAGAAGTTTGTAAAACGTAAGGGAGATTGATCCTTGTGATTAGAGTAGGAGTGGCCCACCTAAGTACCAGGAGATCCTCCGCCAGGGAAGGGGGTCCAGGCTCTAAATTAAGCTCTGGCAGAAGACAAACCCATTCGGAGGTGACTTTGGAGCTGATCACTTATCACTAGGATCTATTTCTGCATGACGAATAACCTGTAAGATCTTTTCTGATAAGACGTCCTGTGTGTAGAGTGATAACTGCAAAGATTACGATGCAATTAATGGTGGGCATCCTCAAGGGTGGGCATCGGAATCATGTTCTCGGATGGAACCCAAGGGATCTAAGTTCGAACCCCCTGAAGCTAGCTTTCGCAAGACAGGTAGTAACAGGATTCTGCCACTAGATGGTGATCTTATCAAGTAAAACTGTTGCTGCCGTGTCACGTAAATTACTTTTTTATTTATTTGAATAGGTAGAAAGAATAAGCAGCTTTCAGAGACCTCTGGCATCCGCTTATCTCCCCAGAGGGACAACATAATCAGACATGTTGAAAATGTCTTTAAAGAGTCCAATGCCATTAGTCATGCACCTTACAGGTCCCTCTGTCTGGCGCTCATGTCCTCCAGATGCATGCCGAAAAATTGTCACCACCATGCAGAGTCTGAAGGTTAATGTAGTGGATGGAAATGTACTAAAAATTTACGCAAAATCGCTCCTATAACCAAGGGCAGATTTGAAGCAAGGGGGGTTTCGGAGTGCGATTTGGTCAGTCACCCTCCCTACAGTCCCGTGACTCACTCTATTTATCCTATAGATGGTGAATAACTCTCAGGGCTCATGCACACAAACTTATTTTTTGTCCGTGTCCGTTCCATTTTTTCGTGGCCCATAGGAAACCATTCACTTCGATGGGGCTGCAAAAAAAATATCAAAAACCGGTTCCGTTCCATTCCAAAAAAAATAGAACATGTCCTATTATTGTCCGCATTACTGACAAGGATAGGACTGTTCTGTTATGGTCTGTTCTGTTCTAAATGCGGAATGCGCGCGGCCGGCAATTTGCGGACCGCAAAACAACAGCAGTCGTGTATATATTTAGGGTCTCTCCAGGGTCTGAGGTCTGAATTCATTTAGTGGTTTGGTCTGGGGTTTGAACTTTATGAGGGTCTGATCTGGAATTGATTTTGAGGCCTACTCTGAGGTCTTAATTAATTCAGGGGTGTGGCCTGGGGTCTGGATTTATTTGGTAGTCTGGAAAGGGATTCTAAATAGGATCTGAATTCATTTTGAGTTCTGGACTTGGGTCTGAATGTATTTGGAGCTCAGGTTTCTCAGTTTCTGTAGAGATTTGGTCTAAATTTACTTGTGTTGCCATGAAGGCTGGAAAGCAATGGGCCGGCAGCAAACTCTGCAGTTGACAAGAGAAGTCGTCATGACATCGGAGTAGGTTGGACAAGAAAAGGAATGCAAATGTCTACAAAGAAGATGTCACCTGTGAGTCAGTTGATTTAAAAAGGTGTTGTCACCTTTCTTGACAACACCATGATACCATGATAACAGTACTGGCATATCTTTACTTAGAACTCTGTTTTGTGATGTTGCTCTGTTACTCCTCTGGGAAATGCATTAATAAGGACTGGATACTTTTTGTAACATAACTAAATCATTTTAAAGAGGACCTTTCATGGGATTATGTGCTACAAACCGGTATACTTACCAGATAGGGCTGCCCCTACAAATGCAAGCATTTTTTCTTTTTTTTCCAAAATACCCCTTCTTTCCACCGCTGTGCCCCCCCCCCCTGGTTTTTTGTGCCTGATATGTTCATTTAGACCAGTGTTTCCCAACCAGCGTGCCTCCAGCTGTTGCAAAACTACAACTCCCAGCATGCCCGGACAGCCTTTGGCTGTGTGGGCATGCTGGGAGTTGTTGTTTTGCAACAGCTGGAGGCACACTGGTTGGGAAACACTGATTTAGACCATCGGTACAGAATAGGAGAAGACATTTGGTTTTCTCAATGGGCGTCTCCTTCTCCCAGGCTGTGACGCCATCCAGTTGCAGCGTACCACGCCACAGCCAGGGAGAAGGTGAGCTGTTTTTCTCCCGGTTGTGACGCTCTCTGCTGTGATCGGACAGCGTCACAGCCAAGGAGAAGGACACGCCCATTGAGAAAACCAAATGTCTCTGCCTTCCTGCACCGATGGTCTAAATCGAGATATCAGGCTTAAAAGACGATGTGAATATTACCAATCTCCTTGTCAATAGAAAGTGTTTCTACACAGTCCAGTACTGTCAGTGGTGACTGAACACTATTAGACTAAGTAGGGCACACCCTTTGACAAGTAGAATGGTAACGTCCAGTGGTGAATGTATTAATATATTTCCAAGAGGAATAACAGAGGAACAAAGCAAAGATGTCATATGGGTAAAGGAGAGAGAATTCTGCCTGTGACTGTGTCTGAGGAGTACTGAATGCTCTTCTGTAGCCTACAGCATGATAATACTCCAGCGCTGTATCTGACCACTGTATGGTCACCGAATGGCAGTATTATTGGGTATATAGGTGCTTGTATTGTGATAGTGTACACCATCCCTGACTGTGATCTATTTTTCTGCCCCTCCCCACCCCCTCTGATTTCAGGATCTGCCACACACTAAGACTAGGAGCAGATGAGACGTATATGTGTATAAACACTGTGATGAAACATTGCAGTTTCCATATTGGCCACTAGATGTCAGTATGAGAGAATGTGCTCAAACAACTTTTCATCTCTATTGGGGTTGTCCTATTTCAGGACCTTCTCAACTACCGGCCGCAGCTTATGGTACCTTATGGGAAAATCATCCTCACCTGTTCTCCGCCATTCCATTCTACCTCCCTGCTCCCCTTCAGGGGTCTTCTGGTCTTGTTAACTTTTGGCACGTCACTGCTGGGTCTCAAGCCGCTTGGGGACACATTGCCACTGAGGCCAACTATTGGTTTCAGTGGTGCACATAACCCCGTCTTCAGTCGTGCACATAACCCCGTCTGTCTAGAACAGCGATCAGCAACCTCTGGCACTCTAGTTTTTCTTAAACTACAGTTCCCAGAATGCTTCATTCATTTCTATTGGAGTTACAAGCAAAGCAGAACAAGTAGGAATGTTGGGAGTTGTAGTTTCTTAGCAGCTAGAGTACAGAAGGGCCAGATATCTGGAATGGAGCGTTGGGAACAGGTAAGTATAATTTGCTGCTGCTGTCTAGTTATAAAGGCCCCAAAGCTGCGTAACCCTTTTAAGGATCACCTGTCAGCAGGATCAACCCTGTTAAACAAAAAAATATTTTTCTTTTTAATTTATGTGGCTGTATCAAGTCTTGTTTTATGCAGAATTTGTATAATTTTATAATTACCGTGTATCGTTTTTACTGCGAAAATGCAGAAAGAAAATATTTTTGCCATTTTTTTCATTTGTTAAGTCTTTTTTATGCCATTTTATACCGTAAATTTTTCAGGTTACTATTGTCTTGAGGATAATATGTATGTATGTTTGTATGTGCAAAAAAATGTATCCGGCGGGTACTATTTCTGTTTGTGGAGAGCTCCTAGTAGACATAAGGCGTTTTATAGGCTAGGCAATGCTCCTCTGGGATTAAGGTATGCAGAATACAGTGCCTTGAGAAAGTATTCATATCCCTTGAACTTTTCCAAAAAATTTTCACATTACACGCACAAACTTGAATGTTTTTTATTGGGATTTTATGTGCTAGACCAACACAAAGTAGCAAGTATGTGTGAAGTGAAAAGAAAATGAAACATGTTTTTCATATTCTTTAATAAATAATAATATGGAAATTGTGGCATGCATTTGTATTCAGCCCCCTGTACTCTGATACCCCTAAATATTTGGCCAATTACCTTCAGAAGTCCCCTAATTAGTAAATGTGTATAATGTATTCTCAGTATAACTACAGCTGCTCTGTGAAGGCCTCAGAGGTTTGTTAGTGAACGTTAGTGATCAAACAGCATCATAAAAACCAAGAAACACACCAGACAGGTCAGGGATAAAGTTTTGGAGAAGTGTAAAGCAGGGTTAGGTTATAAAGAATATCCCAAGCTCTGAACAACTCATGGAGCACTGTTCAATCCATCATCTGAAAATGGAAGGCGTATGGCACAATTAAAACCTACCAAGACATGGCTGTCCACCTAAACTGACAACCCAGGCAAGGAGAGCACTAAGTAGAGAAGCAGCTAAGAGGCCTATAGTCACTCTGGAGGAGCCGCAGAGATCCACAGCTCAGGTGGGAGAATCTGTCCACAGGACAACTATTAGTCGTGTTCACATTATCCCCACTGTGAAACATGGTGGTGGGGGATGCTTTTCATCAGCAGGGACAGGGAAGCTGGACAGAGTGGATGGGAAGATGGATGGAGCTAAATACAGCGCAATCGTGGAGGAAAACCTGTTAGGCCTCTTTCACACGAGCGTGACGTGAAACTCCCACCATTTTGCAAGCAAGTTCAGTTAGTTTTGTCTGCGATTGTGTTCAGTTGCTCAAGTTTTCTCCCGCGTGGGTGCAATGCGCTTTGATGAGTTTTTCACGCGTGTGATAAAAAACAGAAGGTTTACAAACAACATCTCTTAGCAACCATCAGTGAAAAACGCACTGCATCCGGACTTGCTTGCGGATGCAATGCGTTTTTCACTGAAGCCCCATTCCCGCATGAAAAAACGCAGAATATAGAACATGCTGCCTTTTTCACGCAACGCAGAAGTGATGCGTGAAAAAAAACGCTCATGTACACAGACCCATTGAAATGAATGGGTCCGGATTCAGTGCGGGTGCTATACGTTCACGTCACGCATTGCACCTGCGCGGAAACCTCGCTCATGTCAAAGGGGCCTTAAAAATTACTGATCACAGACTTTCTCCAACAAATCTGACTGAGCGCATGTATTTTGCAAAGAAGAAAAGGCAAAAATTTCAGCCTCCAGATGTGCAAAGCTGGTAGAGACAGACCCCAAAAGACTTGCAGCTTTAATTGTAGCAAAAGGGGGGTCCTAGAAAGTATTGACTCAGGGGCTGAATACAAATGTACACCACACTCTTCAGATTTTTATTTATTAAAAGTTTTGAAAACCATGTATCCTTTTCTTTTTATTTTACACATACTTGTACTTTGCGTTGTTCTATCGCATAAAATGCCAAAAAATGTAAATTTTGGGTGTTACGTGAAAAAATGTTGCTCTGATGCCACAAACAACTTGTGACGCAAGAGGCACAGCTTTCTTTTGTTTGTTATATTAGTTTGCATACAATAAAATGTATTTTATACCAATTTTTTTAAAAAAAATTTACTATTGACTTTTATTGATTTATTATTTTATATTTTATACATTTTTCTAAATTCCAATATTGGATTACTATTTTATAGCTTCATTTTAAACTTGTATTACCATGCTCCTGTATGCCAATACATTATATTCTCTCTATGACACAGGCTGCCACTAGGGTAACACTGGCATGTCCCACCAGCAGGATTACTGAGCAGACCGCCATTCCCCAGGGCTGACTGGTCCATTCTCCAGTCGGATCACCAGGATGGTCCTGAATGGGGGATCCTTTTGATATACTCAGAATTCCCCGATGGGATTTTTTATTTTTTTTAATGGGTTGGAGGACCCGCGCTGTCCACCGAGACAGTGGGCGGTCATCAAGGGGTTAAAGGAGTTGTCCACTTTCCGTTTTCCTAGAAGCGTTTCCTTTAAAATAAGCTGATAGGACGGTGTCCATCTTTTGGGATCACCAGTGATCTGCTGTAGCCTGTGATGGAACCTTGCAACAAGTGTTCAATTTCCCTGCAGCGCCACCACAGGAGGAAATGAAATATTACATGCTGTCCGGTGAAATCAATACGCTGAGCAGGCCTGGTCCTCTTTGTTTCTCGGTCCTGAATGAGGGATCGCCCTCTATTAACGCGGAATTCCCCAATAGGGTTTTTTTTAAATGGGATTTACTAAAGCAGACATTCCGTTCAGTGAACCTCTCCCTGCTGCATTGAAGAAGGATGTTAATATGAATCATCCCTTTAATTTTCATTAGAAATGCATTTCATCCCGGCTGTGAAAGGACAGATGACAGCAGTGTCAGTAAATGACAAGTGTAAGCAGAACTTGACATTTCCTATTTCTTCTAAACACAGTGCAGCCATTTTCAGGCGATTGACAGGAATCTGTCACCCTGAGGTTCACAGCTCCTCGGCTTGTACTGCGTGGATGTGTCAGCGAGACTTCCCTCCTTGACCATCCGTGATCATTACAGAACATTTCCCCCTCATCACCAGTAAATACTATATACATCCCTGACTCATTCTCCTCTCTTACACTATTACAGGACTTAGTCACAGGTTTCTTGGTGATATCTGTTTATGGGAAAGCTGGGGAACCAGGGCCGGCCTTAGGTTCGTTGGAGTCCTGTGCGAATTGTGCTTTTGGTGCCCCTCCACGATAATTTAAAAAACGATATGTTTTATATATGCATTAAACATATTCCCATAGCATACATGATGTCATGTAGTTCCTATATATTTCCACAAAATTTCCACAGCTTTGTACGCCCCTTTTTGGAATCTTCATGATGTCCCTTGTAAAACTTTCTCAAACATAAAAAAATCGTTGCATAAAAAGCGTAAAATAGCATAAAAAATATAGGAATAATCCGTCCTGACATTGAATATGAAAAGTCTCGATGACAGGAGTTATGTATTAGTGACTGGCACAGCTCTCTGTCGTGAGGTTCACTTTGACCATGAAATTAACATATTCTCCGAAATTGAAGGGATAATTCATCATTCCCTCAATATATTACTGTGTGAGGTGAGGCGCAAGTAAGTGCGATCGGCTAGAGAAGCTAAAAAAACACTAAAGTTCTAAAAATGTATTCACCAGGATTTTGAGAATATTCTGCAGCAACGACTGTCATCCCTCACATGAGACCCTGTCCCCAATGGGGTTCATTTAGTCCCCCTATCATAGGCACGCACTAGGGCCGATTTCATGATAAAATTAAGGCCCCCTTTCACATGACCGTATTTTTGCTCTGCATCCGATACGCATATTTTGCGGATCAGATGTGGACCCATTCATTTTAATGGGGCCGCAAAAAATGCGTCCGTATGTCCGTTCCGCAGCCCCCGAAGAGATAGAACATGTCCTATTCTTGTCTATTTTGCAGACAAGAATGGACATTGTTACAATGAGTCTGCAAAAAAAACGGATGCAACACAGATGTCACATGGATATCATCTGTATTTTTTGCACCCTAAAGGCTCATGTACGGGAACATATTTTTTATCGGCGTCTGACCCACATTTTTTGCTGGTTGGATGCAACCTCATTCACTTCAATGGGGCCACAAAACATGTAGACAGCAGACTGTGTGCTGTCCGCATGGGTATGTCTGTTCCATGGCCCTTAAAAAATATATAACATGTCCTATTCTTGGCTGCATTACGGACAAGGATTAGACTGTTCTATTATGGCCCTGGACATTCCATTCCGCAAAATGTGGAAACTATCCATGTTTTATGGATTCACAACCTACGGACCACAAAACAGGCAGCGGTCGTGTGCGTGAGACCTGTGTGGACTCCGCATCTCTATTGGGACACACTGACTTGAAGAGGTCCGCGATCCACAGCATACAGCAAAATATAGGACATGTTCTATCTTTTGCGGTGTGGAGGTTCGGACCCAGAAGCCCAGGGAAAGGGCTTCCATGTGTTTCTGTGGGATTCCGACCTGTGCCTCCACTCAAGTCAATGGGTCAGCAACGCAGTACGGGGTTCACTTGGCCGCTTCCTGTGTTTTGCTGACCCGCGGTTTGCAGTCTACAACAGACACGGCTACACCACGGTTGTGTAAATGTACCCTAATGGAGTTTTTTAGGACATTACTACTGATGAACTGCTGGGATAAGTTGTAGTAATGGGACGCCCTTTTTAAAGGGGTTTTCTGTGGCTGAACTATTAGGATAGGTGATCAATATCAGATTGGTGGGGGATCCAACACCCGGCACCACCACAGATCAGGTGTTTTCAGGAGCTTGTGTGCTGGTACCAGGCACAGGCACTGCCCAGCTCTGTACACTAGTGAATGGGAGTAGCGCTGCAGTAACATGCACAGCACTACACAGTGTGTACAGAGCTGTGTTGTCCCAGTGCCTGGTTCCAGAGTGCAGTAGTGCAACGTGCCGCCCCCCATGTCTGATCGTGTCCCAGGTTTATAGGAATGCCCGAGTGGTGTGGTGCGGCCCTAATAGTCTCTGTGTATGTCACAGTGCTCCTACCTGGAAACCATCGCTCCCCAGGGTTAGGCTTCGAAGCAATAAAGGGGGGAGTAATGGTGGAGGTGGAGAATAAGCCAAGTCTAGACTTTTATAAAGTTCAACAGCTTCACTTGAATCAGCTTTCATCCGTACAAGAAGTGGTGTTTCTCTAGGTTCCAGCAGATTTTGGCATAAACTGGTAGGCAAGCTTAAATATTCTGCTTTATCTCTCTGCTGTGCTAAACTCGGCTTTAGTCTGGTCACTGGATTTTAGGACTGTACTCGTACCTTTGGAGTGGGGTTCCTTTGGCTGTTGACCCCCTAGCAACACTCTGTCGGTTAATCTTTAGCAGGCAGGGTGATTCTCCCTCCTTCCAACTCTAGACTAGACTAAGACTCAGACTGACCAAAAACTTTCTGCAGCCCCTTCCTTGGTAGGAAACAGGACTAGCCTACTTCTGCCCAAAAGGGGAGAGAATGGAATGGTAAGCTCCTTTCTATCTAAAAATCTCTCTGCCACCTGCTGGTGAACCAGGCATAGTACGTTAACAAAACAGTTTCATAGTAACATTATCAATGCACGGTGATAAAGGACCTGGAATCCATACACAGACGACATTGTGGTGAGCAATTAAAGACAGTAGCAGGGTGTAGAAATGGTAATACCCTCTGCGGTATTACAGTAGGTCCTGAAAACTGATCGAGATGGGTGCTGGGTGTAGACCCCCCAACAATGACCTATCCTAAGGATAAGGCATCAATAGTTGCATAGGGTTGCTTGAGATTAATCAAACATGGTTGCTTTCTTAAAGGCACTGCACCACTCTTGCTTATGGTTCTGTCTGGTGCTGTGTCTCCGCCACATTCATGTGAAGCATTGTATAGTTCCCCCTGAGATCCAGTCCATGTAAAGATGAGACAAGCCACGTCCTCCAGAGCAAGGGACGCTCTTCGTAGCCGCTCTCCGCACTCACTAACAGGGGCTTGTAAATGAGAGATCTCTTTCTACCATATGAACTCAAAGGGGAAGCTTTATGAAAATCACCTAAAAGAAAAACTCTCTAATTCATAGTAACCAATCACAGCGCAGCTTTCAACTGTCTAGAGCACCGTAAAAAATGTAAGCTGTGATGTGATTGGTTGCTATGAGCGTTTCAAAAATCACCCACCTGCCCTATTTCCAAAGGAGGTCTTCTTAATCTGGCCACCCTTTTCAAGAAAAACACCAATGTAAATTCATATAATGGGAATGATATTTCTAAAAATGTCTAAATGCCCATAGTAAAAAAAACATACATAATACACATGTTTTTTAATTGTTGTGGGTTGAAAATATAAGAGGAGCAAACTGGTTACTGAAGGAAGTCCAGGCCCTTTGCACTACTTATTTTTATTATTCCTCTGCAATTTGTTGTGTTTTTTTCTTATATAAAGAAAAATTAATCAAATAAAATAAAATAAATATTAAAAAATAATAATGATACAAAAAATAATAATAAATGCACGCTGTGTTCTGTACAGGTCCTTACTCTGCAGAAATGTATTCGCAGTAACTTCTCCACAATCTAGTAGGAGCAGCTCGGGTCCCTGATGGTCAGAGACAGCCAAAAACCCAGGGGAGAAGAGAAGCCGCTTGTTTCTCTTTTTCAGCCTACAGAGTAATCAGAGAGCGGAGGAAATGGAAATGCCGCAGCCTCTACTGGTCCGCGTCGCCAGGTATAACAGAGCTGCTGGGTCTAGGCTACTTTCACACTCGCGTTTTGGGCGGATCCGTCATGGATCTCCAAAAACGGATCCGGTACTATAAGGGTCCATTCACACGTCCGCAATTCTATTCCGCATTTGCGGAACGGAATTGCGGACCCATTAATTTCAATGGGGACAGACGATGTCCCGGCCGGGTCCGCAATTGCAGATCCGCACTTCCGGGTCCGCAATCGCGTCCCCCAAAAAATAGAACATGTCCTATTCTTGTCCGCAATTGCGGACAAGAAATGGCATTTTCTATGAGAGAGCCAGCGATGTGCGGTCCGTAAATTGCGGAACGCACATCGCCGATAATCCGTGTTTTAGTGGATCCGTGGATCCGCAAAACACACACGGACGTGTGAATGGACCCTAATACAACCGCATGAATCCGTCATGAACAGATCCGTTTGGATTATCTGTAACATAGCCAAGATGGATCCATCATGAACTCCATTGAAAGTCAATGGGGGACTGATCCGTTTTCTATTGTGCCAGATTGTGTCAGAGAAAACGGATTCGTCCCCATTGACTTATATTGTGTGCCAGGACGGATCCTTTTGGCTCAGTTTTGTCAAGCGGACAGCTAAACGCTGCTGGCAGCCTCCAGAGCGGAATAGAGACTGAACGGAGGCAAGCTGATGCATTCTGAGCGGATCCTTTTCCATTCAGAATGCATTAGAATGCAAACTGATCCGTGTTGGAGCGCTCCTGAGAGCCCTGAACGGATCTCGCAAACAGAAAGCCAAAACGCGAGTGTGAAAGTAGCTTTAGCAAGCGCACATCTTTTTAAAGTCCCAGTTATAGCGGAAAAGTGCAAAATACGAGAATAATAATTTAGAAAAAAAATGTAAATGTCTCCATAAGGTTGTTTGTGCGCACTTGGGAGGGTATATCATGTATCAAAACATAAAGAGACATAAATAAAAAAAATTACATAAAATATATGTTTTTTTTAGCAAAATAAAAGGGGGTATCTTACACCAATTTAAAATATAGATAGATAGATATGAGATAGATAGATAGATAGATATGAGATAGATAGATAGATAGATAGATAGATAGATAGATAGATAGATATGAGATAGATAGATAGATAGATAGATATGAGATAGATAGATAGATAGATAGATAGGTAGATAGATAGATATGAGATAGATAGATAGATAGATAGATAGATAGATAGATAGATAGATAGATATGAGATAGATAGATAGATAGATAGGTAGATAGATAGATAGATAGATAGATAGATAGATATTAGATAGATAGATATTAGATAGATAGATATTAGATAGATAGATAGATAGATAGATAGATAGATAGATAGATAGATAGATAGATAAATAGATATGAGAGAGATAAATATATATAGATAGATAGATAGATATGAGAGAGAGAGAGATAGGAGGATAGATAGATAGATAGATAGATAGATAGATAGATAGATAGATAGGAGGATAGATAGATAGATAGATAGATAGATATTAGATAGATAGATATTAGATAGATAGATATTAGATAGATAGATAGATAGATAGATAGATAAATAGATATGAGAGAGATAAATATATATAGATAGATAGATATGAGAGAGAGATAGGAGGATAGATAGATAGATAGATAGATAGATAGATAGATAGATAGATAGATAGGAGGATAGGTAGATATGAGATAGATAGATAGATAGATAGATAGATAGATAGAGAGATGAAAAAGGAAATTCCACGGCACTTCCCAAAAATAGATACGTGTTTATTTCACCTTATGCAACGTTTCGGTTCTCTCTTTGGGACCTTTTTCAAGCAGTGACTTTTAGATAGATAGACTTTTTTTTCTACTTTTTTCTACTATTGCCTGCAGTGCTGCCCAGCCGTATTAACTTTTAGATAGATAGATAGATAGATAGACAGATATTATTCCTATTAAAGTTTATAAATAAAGGTACAACTGAGTATTACCCGTTGGGAGTGCGTCCCTGCATAGTCTGACACTGGCAGCAGTTACTGGATAATATGAGACCGTGCGGGGACACGCCCCTAACTGGTAACATCTAGTTGTACCTTTATTCATAAATTTCTAAAAGGAATAATAGAGGAACAGCAAAGCCCATAGTTTTAAGAATAAATTCTCCAGAACTGTCATTACCTGTGGAATACTAGTATTTACTAAAACAGACATGTCAGGAGAGGTGACGGGTCCTCTTTAGTAGACATTCCTTGTCTATGTGTTACGATAAATAAGCAGCAAAAGGATTTTGGCGGCCCAAAATATAAAAAAAAAAAAGTTAGCATCATTAACCCCTGAGTACACTAAATCTTAAAAAACTAAAAATAATAATAATAATTCTGTCCGGTCATTAAGGCAATAAATAAGTGCTTTCTGTTTTCTTAAGGGGATTAAAGTCCCAAAGAAATTGTCAGATGCTTTCACTGTGTCAGGAAACGGTGCGGCTTTAGGTTACTGTAATGCCTCAGATACTTGTACGTAACTTTCTAATCTGTGGGCGTGCGCTCATTGTCAGACGGTTCCTGTGAGTGTTGTCACTGTAAATTTTTTGTGGTAATTTTCAGGCCTGCTGTAGACAAGGTCTTCTGGGAAGCTGAGGAGGATATAGCGATGTGCGCAGGAAGTTGGACACGTTTTAGCGATTACGCGAGAAAATTTTTTTTATGAAATAAAATGAAAAGAATAGATAAACTCCGGGCTTGTTCACGCTCAGCCAGTTCTCATCTCACTTCTATGGTCTATACAGTATTAAAATCCTGGGTTCTGTCCATGTCCGCTGGAGAAAAAGCTGCTTAACCCCTTAAGTACCGAGCCCATTTTTGGTTTTGCATTTTCGTTTTTTCCTCCCCATGTTCCAATAGCCATAACTTTTTAATTTTTCCGTTCACATAGCCACATGTGGGCTTATTTTGTGCGGGTGTAGATGCATTTTTTAATAGTACCATTTAATTTAACATGTCTTTTATTGGAAAACGGGAAAAAAAATCAGTAAGGGGTTAAATTGAAAAAAACAACCCCATAATTCTACCAAAGTTTTGGGGGTTTTGACATCACCGCGTTCTCTGGGCTCTAAAATGATATGACGTCCTTATTCCGTGGCTGAATACGAATACAGCGATACCAAACTTGTATAGGTTTTTTTTTTACTACTTTAAAAAAAATAAAAACCTTTGCAAAAATCAAACTTTTCTTTCATCGCCATTTTCTGATGGCCATAACTTTTTGTATTTAGGTTTATAGAGCTGTATGAGGGCTTGTTTTTTGTGTAACGAACTGTGGTTTTTATTGGTATCATTTTTGTGGTATATATGACTTTTTGGTCACTGTTATTCAATAAGGTTTTTGATTTTTTTTCCGTTACAGCATTCACCCGACAGTAATTTTGTAAAGATGTTTTAATGGTTCAGACTTTTTCAGACATGGCGATACCTATTATTTTTTTATTGTTAATATATTTTTATATGTAATATTGGGAAACTGGAGTGATTTAAACTTAATGTTTTAATGTTTTTTTTATTTATTTTTTTTACCTTTTTTCTATAACCATTAGCCCCTTAGGGCGCGAGTACATTGGATCTTTTGATCTCTTCTCCTATTCACCCTGTTAGATCTATTAGGGTGAATAGGATTTTTACACTGTCCCTGCTGAGCTGTGCCTCGGGCATAGCTCAGTATGGAGATTGCCATGACAGGCCTGGATCACTTCAGCAGAGTTCAGGCTGCCATAACAACTGATTGGAGTCCTGCAATTTCACTGTGGGGGCTCTAATCGGAAGGCAGAGGAAACCGCATCCCTCTGCCTTTACTCACAGGTGCCGCCATCAGCGTTGACCGCGGCACCTGAGGTCTTAAATGACCAGGGCACGCAGACATGCAGATTTTGTTAGGTAATTGTCCTTATTGGAAAATTATGGTACGAGTGAAAGCACTCTAACTGAGAAAAAAAGCATTGAAGAAAATCCACAGCAAGAAGATTTAATATTTTCATGATTCAGTTGATGCTGACGCGTTTTGATCCTATTCGTTGCATACTTTTACTCCAATTCCTATCTGTCCATGGGGAAATATGTACAAAAGCAAGTAAAACCAAGGTTGCAGCACTGCAGTTTTATGATGCGGCAAAATCCCCAACTTTCTATGGCGACCTATGGAGTCCCTAACAGTCCGTATTTCTCCATGCGCCACCATATGGTGCCTCCATAAGGAACTGAATTCTCCCATAGAACCAACAGTATGGATCCTTCTGGTTCTTCTATAATATGGACACAGGCCCTTAGGAACATTTCCTAGTATTGTTTAAGGTTACACTATCCACGGAAAAGCCACGTGTATTAATGCACTATTTTTGGATACAGATTTAAACCTTCACATGTGAACCAAGCCTTAGAGAATGCCTAGCACGCGGTCTTGCTGAACCAGGGGCTTATATTGAAGAAATTGTCTATAGAAAACCTACATTCAGTACCATAATCTATAAGCTGGAGTGGAGAGCAGCTAAAAATGGCACCTGGAGGACCCAGCATTACGTGGACAGCTATCGATTTCATGGGTCAGCATGTAATGCTTCCTTTCCCTTGTGGTGGCGCTGTAGGAGAACTCAACGCCAGGATCCCAGTGATCACTAGAGGTCACAGCAACGGGACACCATGTGATCAGCTTTTAATGGGAGGTACATCTCTCCTTCTACGTCTCCCAGGCTTCCAATGAAAAGTGGAGGCAATGGGACCCCCAATCTCTAAAGACCCCTGAATATTGGCACGAGTTTTGGGCATTAAAAACCAAGCAACAGTTTTTTCTCTTTTTCATTTCATAAGACATAAGGTTTTTATAATTTTTCCATCCATGAGGACTCGTTTTTCAGGATGAGATGCGTTTTTCAATGCCACAATTTTGGATGACATAAAATGAATTGATTCGATTTTATTCATTTTTTGGGGATGGATACATGTACCCATAGGCTGGTTTTTGGCAATTTTTCCTGCAGTTTACTGTAGAAAAGTATTAACTTTATTCCGTGACTCGGTATTAATACGACACCACCAAATAAGTATAGTTTTGTGTGTGTTTTTTTTTTTGTTTAACATTTTACTACTTTGGCACAATAAAAAGATGTTTTATAGAAGAAGTCAGTTTCACGTCACAAGTGCTATAGGCTTGTCATTTATTTTATTTTTTGTTACCGTAGCCACAGGAGGACTTCATTTTTTTGGTGTGTTCATTTTTAAAAAAAATTTTCCCTCACTTATATAATGCTGACATATTCCACAGCGCTTTATAGATACTGTATTAGCATCAAGCCGTCCCCAATGGAGCTCACAATCTATATTCTCTAGTATGTCTTTGGAGTGTGGGAGGGAACCAGAGGAAACCCATGCAAACACAGGGAGAACATACAAACTCCGTGCAGATGTTGTCATTGGTCAAATTCGAACCCAGGACCCCAGCGCTAACTGCTGAGCCACATGCTGCTGCTTTTACATATAATTTGTTAATTCCAGCAATTCCACATTTTTAAACTGTTTACTATGTAGTGGTGCCCAATAGGTATTTCTTTTACTTGAGCTATTTTTATTCTGGGGGCGCTATTGTTACCTTTATGTTTCAGGTCATCCCTACTATGGTTTGCTATCCTTTTTAACTATAATTCTTGAACTGTATAAACTCTAGGTGCTCGAGTGCCTGTCATATACGTAGATGCATATTTTATCAGTTTAATTGATTTTAATTCAAAAGAAAACTTTTTATGTTTCATGGTTTAAAAAAAATGTATACCTTTTTGAGGGAGGCTCTCCAGGTCAGGAATCATTTAAAAATTTCTCTTTTCTTGATTGAACCATAAAATTTCTCTTTTACCCTGGGAACACCCCTGAGCGTTTTTCAGCGCGTTCATACGCGCTGAAAAACGCCCAACATGTGAAAAGCCATGCATCCCTATGTGCATGGTTCACCTGTCGGCGTTTTACAGCGCGGACGACCGCGCTGTAAAACGCCCTACGCGATCGCGTCGGCTGCCGTGACTATCGCGCAGCAGCACGCGCGATCCAACCCATATTCTATTATGGGAGCGCGCATATGACGCGCGCTTCCATAAAACAGCCACTTCGCGGCAGAAGCGCGCGTCATATGCTCGCCCTGGGAACACGCAAAGTGTGTTCCCAGGGTTAAGGCAATGACCAAACGGCGCAATTCTGTCGCAGTTGCAACCCGACTGCGTTGCAGTTGAATATCACGAGCTGCGTCAGGCGCTAATTAAACTAATTGGGAGCGCACTGTTTAGTCAGTCCCCATTGTTAATGGCCGCACTGTATTGTAGGTGTTACGCAGCTATAAACAATGCAGACTGGTTAAGCAGAGCGGTCCTAATTAGTTTAACCTGCTGCGGCCATGCCGTACTTGACAGCAGGGCAACCGCAGCACAGCCGCACCGCGTGGTCGTACCTAACACTTCCTGCCTGATCATATTAGAAGATACATTGAGTGAAATGCCTGTAAAATCGTACGGTAAATATGTGGGGGAACACCACCTCTGGGTCTGTAGATTTTTTGCACATTCATTGGAACCTCGTTAATTTCCCCGTTTAAGATGAAGTACATATTGTAGTAAGTCAAACAACCCGAAGACTACTTGGCCTCCCTAGAGACTTCATTCATAATGAGAGCTCTCTCACTTCTCTTATCACATATTTCAATGAGTTTTGCTGAAAAATTCCCTTTTTTTTATTTCTATTTTATTGCATAAAAATATCAATTGAAAAAAAGTTCTCTAGCAGAAGGCAATTCATTATGAAATTCAGATTTTTTTTAATTATACAGTAAATATTTCTAAATTCTAAAGTACTGTTAATCTCCAGTCCAAATATTAATATGCATACTGTACTCTATACCCCGTTGTCAGCTATTTTGAGTTTTCTTGTCACCTGGTCAGCTATTGTACCCGCATGCAAGTTAATACTCCCTAATTATCCCTAAGAGCTCATGCACACGACCATATGTATTTTGCGGTCCACAAAAAACGGATCCACAAAAAAGGATGAGGTCCGTGTGCATTCCGTATTTTTGTGGAACGGAACAGCTGGCCCTCGATAGAACAGTCCTATCCTTGTCCGTAATGTGGACAATAATAGGACATGTTCCATTTTTTTACGGAGCGGAAATATGGAAATATAATGCACACGGAATAACTTCTGGGGCTTTTTTCAAAAGAAATGGAACGGACACGGAAAGAATATAGGTTTGTGTGCATGAGCCCTAAGGCTGAGTTCACACTTCAATTATTTCATCAGTTATTTCCATCAGTTATTGTTACCAAAACCAGGGTCAGGTCAAAACCACAGAACAGGTGCAGATCTTTCCATTACACCTGATCTCTGTGGAGGTTTCACTACTGGTTTTGGCTGACAATAACTGATCAAATAACTAAGGGCTCATGCACACGGCCATTGCTCAGCCATTCCATGCATTGGGGACTGCAGTTTGTGCAACATCCGTGCAGATTCTGCAGACGGATACAGACCCATTCAACTTGAATGGGACCCTGATCCGTCCGCACTGCTAAAAAATAGAACATGTAGTGCTTCCGCGGGGTTCCGTGCCTCCGTTCCGCACTGGACCTTCTGGATTGTGGACCCACTGTGCAATATGGGCACGGCCGGCACACGTTCATGTGCATGAGCCCCAAGTCTGTCAATTTTGAGTAAGATTTGCATTGCACTTTTTGTCTTGTTTGTTTAATTGGATTGGTACAAAAGGCACCAAAACAGAAGTGCCTACATGACAGCCCATGTGTAACCTGGCAACTATGGATAAAAACCACTTTCTTCTTAGGGTAAGATATCAATTTAGAAAAGCACACTGCCATTGTTGCCTATATAGGGCATCATAGGCTTTTTATAATGTAGAGGTTCTTGAGTATGCCTTCTGTATGCCAGTTTTAATGAATGCGCCATCTGCCATCTTGGTTCCTTCTTCTCGTCTGATATGGTTCTCCTAAGGCAGCTTGTATTTTCAATGATGCCTCTGCACTTCTTCTGAGTCTTATCTAAAGGCAGCAAGAGATAGATTAGTGATAAAAAAAAAACTTCTGTCCCATGAAGCTGTGATGCAGCTTTAGTCTGTCTCCCCTACCTCCTGCTTGTGATAGGTTTATCTTCAGCTCTTGCAAGCAGGAGGCAGGTAAGAGCAGTGTGAAGCTGCATCTCAAAGAAATACAGTGGCGGTTCTGCGCACGGCAGTGACAGATAGTAGAGAAGAAAGCAATCAATCGCAAGCAGGAGAGACCGGCTAAAATGGTATCTAGTAACATAGCAACATAGTTTGTAAGGCTGAAAAAAGACATCTGTCCATCCAGTTCGGCCTGTTATCCTGCAAGTTGATCCTGAGGAAGGCAAAAAAAACACCATGAGGTAGAAGCCAATTTTCCTCATTTAATGGGGGAAAAATTCCTTCCCGACTCCAATCAGAATAACTCCCTGGATCAACGACTCCTCTCTAGTAGCTATACCTGTAATATTATTACACTCCAGAAATACATCCAGGGCCCCATCACAAGTACGCCATCACAGATCCCGCTGAGGAAGGTCTTTATAAGACCGAAACGTCCGGGGACCGTACAAATAATTATTGTGGCCTTATACTTATCATATAGCCTGGATGTATACAACAATGTTATACTGAACACTGAAAAATACAAATAAAATGTGATTACTTGCATACAAATCAGTGTGCCGTGAACCTACCTTACACAGTTTCTACTACTTTCACGTGCACCTGCAACGGATACACGGAGTGCGAGTACATATTCCTTCTAACAGATTTATTACAGTGACTGATGCTGGATGATCAATATGAGGCATCTTTAGACTGTCTAGTCTAACTTTACGCCACCTATTTGTTGGCTTAGTCTACTTCCCAAACAAAAAAAGTCCAAAATTTTTTGGCGTACAGTGTCACAATTTAAGCCGTGCCCTTTTCTGGTAAACCACTCCCCTTGTTGGCGATATTGCAAAAATAGTCTAAAACATGTAAAAATGTAGTGCAAAGCATGTAAATAGGAGGGGGCAGAACCAGAATTCTACTATACTTTGATTAGTAAATCTTTCCCAATTGTTTAGTTTGAAGGGGTTGTAAAAAAAAAGTGATTATAGTGTTTTTTACCAATTTTTCACACTGTTCTACACAATATAGTATTATCAATACTTATCACTTATACTTTTACTTATATTTATAATAGTGGAAAAAACAAAGGGTGGTGCTGTCGGTAATGGGAAAAAATACCACAAATTGCACAGAATATTGAAAGTCTTAAAGGGGTCTTCCAAAACTTTAATATTTACAAACTATTCTAAGGGTAACACACAAGAGGAATGGTGCGCTCACCTAGGGAGTGTAGGAGCTCGGACCTCGCCGGGAGCCAAGGCGTTCACTTGGAATCAGTAGAGAGCAAAAGCACGGGTTCAGCTTCATAAGTTTCAAAGACTTTATTTAATCCTGTGCACGTTTAAAAAACCATCAGTAGCAGCATTGCATCATCGACGCGTTTTGGATCGCTTCAAATATGGATCCTTAATCACCCATTATTGATTCTAAGGGTACTTTTACACTTGCGGCAGGCTATACAGCCTGCCGGATCCGTCCTGCCACAAGTGCCCGTGCACTGTCTGCCGTGCTGCCGCTCCGTCCCCATTGACTATAATGGGGCAGGGGGTGGAGCTACGGCGATCTACGGCTGTGCACAGGCGTGCTGCGCCGTAGCTCCGCCCCTGCCCCATTATAGTCAATGGGGACGGAGTAGCACGGCAGTGCACGGGCACTTAGTGGCAGGACAGATCCGGCAGGCTGAATAGCCTGCCGGATCTGTCCTACAGCAAGTGTAAAAGTACCCTTAGGTCATCAATGTTAGATTGGCAGGGTCAGACTCGCATCCCCACTGATCTGCTGCTTGCAGGTGCTAAGGATAGGTCATCTATATTAAAGTGCTAAAAAATCCCTTTAAAAGATACTGTTGCAAGCATTTGTGTATATATTGCCCCAATCTGCACCTTAAAAAAATTGAAGCAGCTCCGCTAATAGTCTAGATTACCAATCTCCAACCATTTTGTATCCCCTATGCAGACCTATGTGTCTCATGGTAACAGACTACAAATAAACCCTGTGTAGTCTGATCCAGCAGTCATACTGTCTTCTATGCGACCCTTTGTTCTTTATCTTAAGATAGCAAGGTTAGGTCCATTCACACGTTCGTGTGTGTTTTGCGGATCCACGGATCCGCTAAAACACGGACATCGGCGATGTGCGCTCCGCAATTTGCGGACCGCACATCGCCGGCACTCATAGAAAATGCTCTTTTCTTGTCCGCAGTGCGGACAAGAATAGGACATGTTCTATTTTTTCGGGAACGCAATTGCGGACTCGAAGTGCGGATCCGCACTGCGGACCCGGCCGGACATCGTCTGTCCCCATTGAAACAGATAGGTCCAAGCAATTCCGCTCCGCAAAATGCGGAATGGAATTGCGGATGTGTGAATGGACCCTTAAAGGGAGAAATAAAAACTGAGAAAAGAATTGAATGTCACATTCAGTGGCTTTTCTTGTTTTTTCATTTTCCCCATAATAAGTAGTATCAGAGGATTGTCTACAGAAACTGACCATGAAAAAGGTTTCTCTCAATACTAGGAAACGATGCAGGTGCCTAGTCCAAGAAAAACACATCACAGTTCTGGTTTCAGCTGCATTCCTACGTGTTGTGGATTTACCACTTTTATGGCAGTTTTTTATGCATTTTGTTCTAAATGCACAAAAATTTTGAAAAAAGTACATGAAACTTGTACGAAAACCGCAATAAAAATGTAAATTAAAATTTTTTATATATATATATATATATATATATATATAAAGAAGAAAATGGACAGCACTCCAAGCGTATCTTCGTGAAAACAGATGCGATTTATTCACCCATGTGAAAAGAAGGACAACGTTTCGGCTTTACAATTAAGCCTTTCTCAATATATATATACAGTATATCTTATAGTATATAGTATACCACCTGTAACAATTTTATATGAATTAGTTTCTAAGGGCTCATATACACGGCCGTTGTTGGCCGGTGCCCGCAGTATACAGACACCGGCCGTTTGTGCACCGCATCACTTGAATGGTACAGTGCGGAACGGAGGCACGAAACTCTGTGCTCCGCACTGCAGAAAAATAGAACATGTTCAGGTTGAATGGGTCTGCATCCGTCTGCGCAAGCCCCACAGATGGTGCCCGTACATTGGGGACCACTATTTGCCGGCCCTAATGTACGGAATGGGCGGCACACGTTTCGTGTACTTAAGCCCTAAGTCAAGGATCTTTAGAAAATTTCTAATTCATGTTATATTCACAAAAGGTGCCTTGTCATTGATTAAAATGCAAAACAGCTCTTACTAATTTTGATGTACGAATTTTAAAAAAATATAAGTTTTTACAGTTATAATTTATAATAATAATATTATAAAAATTTGCATTATTTTTATTATCGTAACCAAATTCCTTCTTTCTGTTTGTAAATCAATTCACTGTCCCACCTCTCATGAAAGGACCTTTAGCGCATATAGTCACAGCAGAACTATAATAAGGTGCTTTTGAACTTTGCATTTCTGTATTTAGTTCTTTAGTTCCTGGCAATTTACATTTCAGTGAAATTCCTCTTTAGTTGTATAATAAAACTTTGTGCATTACCAAAAATGTACTATTTTTTAAAGCTGGGAATTTTCCACTAAAAATCAGTGAATCATGAAAAAATCTTCCAAGTATGAATCATTTTTACAAAAGACCCCGAGATGACAAGACGTGCGATCAATGTAGACACCACACGCACGTGAAAAACAGGAAACAGGTGATAGTCACGCAAATTATCCACAGAAAAGTCATGTTAAAGGCTTGGGAAATATTTTTTCGAATGCATGTACTTTGGGCTAAAAATCATTTATGTAATAAGGTTTTGTAAAAAAATTCTAATGCTTGCTTTCTGCTGCTTCTATGTATCACTATTCATAGCAAGCTGCTCGATTGCACTCTCTGATCATTCCATCAGACATCTCGGTCTCCAGCCCATCCTCCTGTTTGATCATCTAAGGGTATTTTCAAACTTGCGTTGAGTGCGGATCCGCTCTGTTTATTTGCACAGACGGATCTGCACCTATAATGCAAACGCTTGTATCCGTTCAGAACCGATCCGCTTGCAGTAGTTGAAAGAAAATGACAAAGTCCAAAGCGGATCCGCTTTGAATTACATTGAAAGTCAATGGGGAACGGATCCGTTTTCAAATGTACCATATTGTGTCATTGAAAATGGATCCGTCCCCATTGACTTACATTGTAATTAAAAACGGATCCGTTAGACTGCGCCTCTTCAGATGGACACCAAAATGCTGCATGCTGCGTTTTGGTGTCCGCCTCTAAAACAGAATAGAAGCGGAACGGAGCCTTAGGCATCTTTCACACGTCGCCGGAAATGTCCGCCGGATCTGTCACAACGCAACACAACTGAAAGCATTTGAAGACTGATAAGTCTTCGAAATGCTTTCAGTGTTACTATGGCAGCCAGGACGCTACTAAAGTCCTGGTTGCCATAGTAAGTAGTGGGGAGCCAGGGGAGCAGATACTTACAGTCCGTGCGGCTCCCGGGGCGCTCCACAATGACGTCAGAGCGCCCCACGCGCATGGATCACGTGATCCATGTGATCATGTGATCCATGCGATCATGTGATCCCATGCTCATGGGGCGCTCTGCCGTCATTGTGGAGCTCCCGGGACTTGGGAGCCACACGGACGGTAAGTATACTTCTCCCTGCCTCCCCACTACCTTTACCATGGCAGCCGGGACTTTAGCGCCCTGGCTGCCATGGTAACTATTCACTGAAAGCTAAACATCGGATCCGGCGATGCGCCGAAACGACGCTTAGCTTAATGCCGGATCTGGATTAATGCACTTCAATGGGCATTAATTCCGGATCCGGCGTTACGGCATGTCTTCTGGATTTTTGGACGGGAGACAAATCCGCAGCATGCTACGGTTTTGTCAACGTCCAAAAAACGTTCACATACTGAACGGAAGACATCCTGATGCATCCTGAACGGATTTCTCTCCATTCAGGATGCATTAGGATAAATCCTGATCAGTATCTTTCAGTCCTAGAGCCCCGAGGACGGAACTCTAGGACGGAAAGCAAAAGCGCAAGTGTGAAAAAGGCCTCCACTTTGATTGACAGGTCATCCAGTCATTGAAAATGTTATGATGCCTTGTCCTGTCAATCAAAGTGCAGAGGGCGTGGCAGCCTCATAGGTGTAATGGTAACGCCCCCGTTGCTCCAGTCCTAAAAGCTCATTTGCATACAATAAAACATCATTTTTCTCAGCAATGCGGGCACATATGAACATGGGACTAACACCGATGCCTTCAGCTGCCAAGCGCACAAGTAACAGGTCAGCCAGTGTCATAGGGACAAATCTGCCGACAGATGGACTTTAAACTTTGATTTGATCATAACTGACCTCAGATGATCCTACAATAGAAGGCAGAGACTGGGATCGAGCAGCTTGCTAGGTATTGTGATACATAGAAGCAGCAGAAACCCAATAACAAAAATATATTTTTGGCCAAAAATACATGTCAGGAGGTTGTGGGTTGTCATTATTTTTTACCATTTACATTTTACTCACATATTGAATAGTCAGGGACAATGAGGTCCCCAGGGTCAGATACAGTTTACTTACTCTCCTCGCTACAAACTGCAAAATTATATTTAGGCTACTTTCACACTTGTGTTGTTGTTCTCTGGTATTGAGATCCGGCAGAGGATCTCAATACCGGAAAAAAAAAACATTTCCGTTTAGTCCTGATGCATTCAGAATGGAAAGAGATCCGTTCCGGCAGAATTCCATTTTGTGACTGGGCACAAAACTGCTGCAAATTGAGGTCTTGTGTCCAGTCATAAAAAAAGGTTCCGTCACTGAAAACAACGTAAGTCAATGTTGACGGATCCGTTTTTTTAAGAGCCGAAAAACGGATCTGTCACCCGATGACTTTCAATGTGTTTAGTGACGGATCCATTTTGATGTCACACAACCGCATCCTAATGGAATGGATGCATCCTGATGTGCAAAATCAGAACGGATCCGTTTAATTCCAGTGTCTGAATGCCAGATCTCAATACCGGAAATAACAACACGAGTGTGAAAGTAGCCTTAGGGCTCATGCACATGACCGTATGTATGCGGTGTCCGTGTGCATTCTGTATTTTGCGGAACGGAACATCTGTCCCCTAATAGAACAGTACTATCCTTAATGAGGACAATAATAAGACATGTTCTTTTTTTATATTACAGACATAAATACAGACATACGAAAATGGAATGCACACGGAGTAACTTCCGTTTTTTGCGGACCCATTGAAGTGAATGGTTCCATATACGGTCCACAAAAAAACAAAACGGAACGGACACGGAAACAAAATACTTTCACGTGCATAAGCCCTTAATCAGAAGGTGCATTTTAGCTTTGGTTCTACACCGATAAATCAGGTCCAGAACGCAGGTCTAATGCCCCAAACTAACAAATACAGAGGGATCAATGATACGTAAGTTCAAAGGATTTTCTATGTTCTAACCTTCACATTGTGAAGTGGAGCGGCCTGCTCTCCTGACGTCTGTTTTAATGAACAGTTTTAAGATCTTAGAACTCTACATTGTACTGTTCCTCTTTTATTCCTCCTGGAAATGTATGGCTATATTTGCAATTGGGTGTTACCGTTCTCCTTGTCATTAGAGTCCATACACAGTCTGGCACTGTTTCAGTTCCCCACCCTTTTCGAGATCTCTGATTGCTGTGAGCGAATGAGAACGTTCTTGTTTATATTCAGAGGCAATAAACCTGCCCATCGCTGGTACTGCTCTCAACCGAGAAGTGGATCAAAGTTGTATCCAGTCTAGACTCACAAATCTGGACTCCTTAGGGTACTGCTGGAATCCACGTACTATAGTTCTCAATGGGAAGTAACAGTTTATGGCTGTGCTAAGAAAGGACGTGTCCTCTCTGGCGCATTCACAGCTATAAATCACAGATGCATGAACCCCGGTTTTCCTCTTAACGGCATTGTGCAGTAATATAATAAAAATAAATCCCGCTTTTTTCCAAAAACAGCACCACACCTGTCCACAGGCTGTGTCTGGTATTGCATCCCAGTCCCATTCACTTCAGACACAATCCATGGACGGGTATGGGAAGCAGCTTTGTTTTTCTATTCCTGTACAACCCTTTAAGCATTTGGTCTCCCTTAAATTGTAATATTATAAAGAGACCTATAAAAAGTCAAGTGAAGTGATTTCGAGATAATGCAAAACCACAGGACCGCAGTTCAGTTATACCTGTATTGCCTGTACCAAAAATGAAACTAATTTGTGAGAACCGTCTTCTGGCTTCTGAGCTATTCTGATGTGTAACACCCGGAGTCTGTTGCCAAACTCAGGGAAATAACCCTCTGAGGTCCTACAACTAGGGGCGAAGCTATAGGGTGTGCAGAGGCAGCAGTTACATCTGGGCCCTGGTGCCTTAGGGGGCAAAATATCCCTCTGCCATGTAAGAAGAGACTAGTATTACAAATGGCACAGGGTACGTGGGTACCAAATCTTTCAATGGGGGTCAGGAGCTTCACCGTCTTATATGCTTCTTTTGTATTATAGACATGGTTTATATTTGTGGCCTTTCATTGCATAGTGGTGGGATTACAGAGTGAAGACACCCCGCTCTTTCTTTGGTACTAGAGCTCAGTATACTCAAAAGAAAGCCAGGAATGATCGCTTGGTGCAGACTCTTTGGTTCTCTGGTTTATACCAAGAGGGAAACAGTAAATAGACCCCGTACTCACACAGGCAGAGACCTATAGGGAGCAATTAGGCTACATTCACACGACTGTATGTGTTTTGCGGTCCGCAAATTGCGGATACGCCAAACACGGATACAGGCCGTGTATGTTTCGCAATTTGCAGAACGCAAACGGCGAGCCCTATGATAGAAATGCCTATTCTTGTGCGCAATTACCGACAAGAATAGGACATGCTCTATCATTTTTGCGGGCAGCTGAATGGAAGTACGGATGCGGACGGCACACAGTGTGCTGTCTTCATCTTTTGCGCCCCCATTGAAATTAATAGGTCCGCATTTGTTCCTCAAAATTGAATAATGGATGCAGACCCGTAAATACCCTTACACTCAATCTTTTCCGGCAGAAGTATACATCAGTCTGCTCAGCTCCTCCTGCTCTATAACATGTGGAAAAGACTTGCAGCTGTAATTGCAAGGCAAGGTGGACCTACAAAGTATTGACTCAGGGGCTGAATACAAATGCACACCACACTCTTCAGATTTTTATTTCTTATAATATCACACATAATTGGTACTAGTAATGGATGAACATCGCCTGGACGGGTAAGCGAACATGTGTTCGCGATCAAATGACCGCGAACCGCACATTCACGATGGGCCCCATTGACTTTAATTGCCGGCGAACCTGAAAAACCTTCAGGTCATATTTGCAGCCACCAAGTACTTACTAGAAGTGCTCAAATAGTCCCACAACATGGACAGTGACATACCAGAGGGGATCATTGGCAAACATTCCCACAAAAATATGTATTTTAATCAGGGGCCATTTTTGTGTGTCTTAAAGGGAAACTCTAAAAATGTAGCCCTGCTGGAGCCTAGAAATTTTTTTATTTTAGGCCATGGGAGTACAGGCCCCAAAAACTAGACATTCACCTGACAGAAAAGAACTTATGATTATGTGGCTGGAGGCCGGGCCTGCTCCAGGTTCATGCGGGCCCTTGGGCGATAAATCCCAGTGGGCCCCCTTCAGGAATTTTTGTACATTTACATGTCCCTCTTTGGCTCCCACATGGTATAATGACCACCAGTGGCCCCTATACAGTATAATGACCACTAGTGGCCCTTCACACAGTATAATGACCCCCAATGCTCCCAAACACAGTATAATGACCTCCAGTGGCCCTCCATTCAGAATAATAACCCCAGTCGCCCCCATTCAGAATAATGACCCCCAGTGGCCCCCACACTGGGGGTTATACTGTATGGAGGGGCCACTGGGGGTCATTATATTGAATGGGGGCTCTGGTGGTCATCATACTGAATGGAGGGTCATTGAGGATCATTATACTAAATGGGGGCAGCTGTTGCTGCCTACTCCAAGATCTCAAATGTCAGTGGTGGTGAAGGTGACGATTATGACGTGTCGATGGACATCACGTGGGTGCCCACAAGAGAGGAAGAGAAGGGGAGTTTAGAGGGAAAGACGGAGCAGCAGAGAGCGAGGAGAAGGAGGAGAATCAGGCAGAGCTCGCAGGGCACAGGAGGCAAAAAGCAGACTGCAAATGTATCTGAGCGAGCCATCCACCATGCACGGTCAGTTCTGGCGCTCCTAGGACGCCGGCACATGGCTCCGCAGTGTGGGCTTTTTTGTCAGCTGCTGACAATAGCCTATGCTGTCAACTTATAAGTCATGATAAGCCCAACAATCACCTAGGGACAACCGCCTTAAGAAGGCACTTGGCCTCCCATCACCGAGCCCGGTGGGAGCAACGCCGTCAGAACCCACAAGCCACACTCCGGCGCTCCATGTCCTGCCTCTTCTCCTTCTCCTCTCTCCTCCCCACCTTCCTCCTCTCCACCTTCCACCGTGCCGTCGCCGTGTTTATCTGGCAGAAGGCAGGCTTCCATGGCCCAAATGTTCGAGCGTAGAAAGATGATGACACCGGATAACCCTCTTGCCCAACGGCTGACCGCTGGCTTGTTGGAACTGCTAGCCCGCCAACTACTGCCATATAAACTGGTGGACTCGGAGGCCTTTAGAAAATTTGCAGGCCTGCCTCTTCTTCTCCTCTCTCCTCCTCCTACTCCATCCTCCGTCTTCTCCTCGGCTGACTCCTCCTTTTCCACTGCTACCGCCTCATCCGCTGTGCCCCCAAGCTCCCCAGAACCTATTCGAAGTCCCAGGTGAGACGTTGCCATGCTGTGCCGCGGCTGTTGTGCCTGGAAGCCAAGAGTCACACCGTTCCTACACTGCTTTCAGGTCTGTGGTCAAAGGCCGATCAGTGGCTAACCCCGCTCAATTTGACAGTTGGTAAAGTAGTGTGCGACAACGGTGCCAATCTGCTGAACGTGCTGAAACAGGGCAAAATGACAGTCGTGCCTGAACTTAGTCATGCAGCGATTCGTTGCCAAATACCCCGGGTCCAGGACGTCTTGCGGCAGGCCAGGAAAATGCCCGTCAGACGCCTGATTTGTGACAGCCCGACGTGCTGGAACTCCACCTTGTATATGCTTGATAGGCTGCTCCAGCAGCAACGTGCCATTAACGACTACCTGTACGAACTCTGCAGCAGGACAGGTTCTGGGGAGCTTGGTTTCTTTTCACCGTGCCAGTGGCTGCTCATGCGAGACGCATGCAGACTTCTGTGGCCATTTGAAGAGATCATCAAACTGGTCAGTCGCAGCCAGGGCGCCATCAGTGACAGCGTACCTAATGTCTTCTTTCTGGAGCGTGCATTGCGTCGTGTCATTGATTAAGCCGTCGAGGAGCAGGAGCTGGAAAAGGAGGAAGTCGCAATGCTGAATGAATTCCCAGGAGGGGCTACTCCACCTGAGACAAGTCAGCAGGAGTCTGAAGAGGAGTCAGAGGAGGATGGTGGCTGGGGGGAGGAGGAGCAAGAAGAGCAGACTTTGAGGGGGACTTTAAACTTAATCGGGAATCCCTGGTGTTGTCCGTGGCTGGGGGAGGAGACAGAGGATGACATTCTCCTGGGCGATGAGCAGGAGCCAGGGCCCTGAACCACGTCCAATTTAGTGCAAATGGGGGCCTTCATGCTCCAGTGTTTGAAGAGGGACCCCCATTTAAAAAGCATAAAGGGCAACGACCAGTACTGGGTAGCAACGTACTTAGACCTCCGATACAAACACAAAATGGCAGACATGTTACCAGCATCACAGAGGGCTGGCAGAATGCAGCATTTCTAGGCCTTGCTGTGAGAGATTCTGCATTCTGCTGTTGCGGGCGCTGGCAGAGGAATTTCCACCCACATTGAAACGGGTGTGGGTACCAATCTTACTGCGCCTGCAAGAAGAGGGCGGTTTGAAGATTGTTGGTCACTTTGCATATGAGATCATTCTTGCAGCCAACCCATCGACAGCCCCCTCCTGATCAAGCCTCAGGGAACGTTATAAGAATAGATAAGGGAGGGCACTCAACTTCCACTCAGGCATATGGAGACTAGAGGTATAATGTTAAAAATCAATGAGTTTATTACAAAATGTCTAAAACAAAAACAAATACAAATAGCCCTATTATGTGATCGTCACAATGGAAAGATCAGTAATGATAAAATCTTATAACATATACTCTCCAAGGTTATCAATTCTGGGTACCCAAATCAATTAGTGACAATTATAAAATGCATATAAAATCGAATGTGCAAAAAGATCAATTGTGCATATGCACAAACAGTCCATATGGGAATCCTCTATGACCGCAATCCGGTAATTATTCTCCCAAGGGAGATGCAGCAGTTCACTTTTTGTAGAATAGGGGCCTCCTCGTGGTGCACCCTAGGTGCAACGCCCTCCTTTTAACCTGCACCCTCTTGTAGCACTATACCTACAGTCCTGATATATAGGCTAGAGGTGTTGATATACGGATTGGGAGTACTGTCTCCGTTCAAGACATAAATGTCTCACAATAGTGTGTCTACGTTATGATCTTTTCATACATTACCGCTCCTCGCGGTCTTCTTGTATCCTCCGCTCTCTCGCTGGTCGATGCTGTGACCTGCTAGGACCTGCCGCAGCTGCTCACGTGATCACCTTCGTCATACAGTGGCGTCCCACGCGACGGTGTCTCGGGCGCCTTATTGGTCCTTGCTTGCGATTATCAGAGCGTCTTATTAGTCTCTCGCTTTGGATAACAATTTTTGAAGAAACAATTCATGGATAAGGATTACCCAAGATGGGTTCTCACTAGAGCGATAGACACATCCGCCGAGATGCAGCGTATCCTTCCGCCCTGGGTGATACAAGCACGCTTGTATCAGCCAGGGGCGGAAGGATACGCTGCATCTCGGCGGATGTGTCTATCGCTCTAGTGAGAACCCATCTTGGGTAATCTTATCCATGAATTGTTTCTTCAAAAATTGTTATCCAAAGCGAGAGACCAATAAGACGCTCTGATAATCGCCAAGCAAGGACCAATAAGGCGCCCGAGACACCGTCGCGTGGGACGCCACTGTATGACGAAGGTGATCACGTGGGCAGCTGCGGCAGGTCCTAGCAGGTCACAGCATCGACTCAGCGAGCGGAGGATACAAGAAGACCGCGAGGAGCGGTAATGTATGAAAAGATCATAACGTAGACACACTATTGTGAGACATTTATGTCTTGAACGGAGACAGTACTCCCAATCCGTATATCAACACCTCTAGCCTATATATCAGGACTGTAGGTATAGTGCTACAAGAGGGTGCAGGTTAAAGGAGGGCGTTGCACCTAGGATTGCACCACGAGGAGGCCCCTATTCTGCAAAAAGTGAACTGCTGCATCTCCCTTGGGAGAATAATTACCGGATTGCGGTCATAGAGGATTCCCATATGGACTGTTTGTGCATATGCACAATTGATCTTTTTGCACATTCGATTTTATATGCATTTTATGATTGTCACTAATTGATTTGGGTACCCAGAATTGATAACCTTGGAGAGTATATGTTATAAGATTTTATCATTACTGATCTTTCCATTGTGGCCGATCACATAATAGGGCTATTTGTATTTGTTTTTGTTTTAGACATTTTGTAATAAACTCATTGATTTTTTAACATTATACCTCTAGTCTCCATATGCCTGAGTGGAAGTTGAGTGCCCTCCCTTATCTATTCTTATAACATTTTCTTTACGGCAAAGGGGTTGGCCACGGAGTGTGCACCTTCGTCTAATTGGGGATTTGTGGTGAGCCGCTGTAATACCTATTTTGATCAAGCCTCAGGGAACGCCTAGACCGACAGGTGTCCGACTACATCGGGTTAACGGCCGATGTGGACTCTGAGAAGCGAGGAACCCCTGGACTACTGGGTGTGCAGGCTTGACCTGTGGCCAGAGCTGGCACAATTTGCCATGGAACTCTTGGCTTGCCCCTCGTCGAGTGTTCTGTCCGAAAGGACGTTCAGCGTAGCAGGGGGGATCGGGACCGATAAGCGCACTTGCCTAGCGCACAACAGTGTGGACTACCTCACTAAAAATGAATGAGGCATGGATCTTGGAGGAATTCAACACCTGTGACGACCATGTGTAATTAAATTTCCTCATGCTCAGACATATCCGAGACCACCCAGAACAAAGAATGGTCTTTGTCTTATGTATATACAGTATTTTGTGGAAGCAGGTATATCGCAGGCCTTAATCAATATTTGGTGGAAACAGGTATATCGAACCCCATAATCAGTATTTTGTGGAAGCAGGTATATCGCAGGCCTCTATCAATATTTGGTGTAAGCAAGTATATCAAACCCCTTAATCGGTATTTTGTGGAAGCAGGTATATTGCAGCCCTCAATCAGTATTTTGTGGAAGCAGGTATATCACAGCCCTCAATCAGTATTTTGTGGAAGCAGGTATATCAAACCCCTTAATCAGTATTTTGTGGAAGCAGGTATATCGCAGGCTTCAATTCAGTTTTGGTGGAAACAGGTATATCAAACCCCTTAATCAGTATTTTTGGAAGCAGGTATATCACAGGCCTCAATCAATATTTGGTGGAAACAGGTATATCGAACCCCTTAATCAGTATTTTGTGGAAGCAGGTATATTGCAGGCCTCAATCAATATTTGGTGGAAACAGGTATATCAAACCCCTTAATCAGTATTTTGTGGAAGCAGGTATATCACAGGCCTCAATTCAGTTTTGGTGGAAACAGGTATATCAAACGCCTTAATCAGTATTTTTGGAAGCAGGTATATCACAGGCCTCAATAAATATTTGGTGGAAACAGGTATATCGAACCCCTTAATCAGTATTTTGTGGAAGCAGGTATATCGCAGCCCTCAATCAGTATTTTGTGGAAGCAGGTATATCAAACCCCTTAATCAGTATTTTGTGGAAGCAGGTATATTGCAGGCCTCAATCAATATTTGGTGGAAACAGGTATATCAAACCCCTTAATCAGTATTTTGTGGAAGCAGGTATATCGCAGGCCTCAATCAATATTTGGTGGAAACAGGTATATCGAACCCTTAATCAGTATTTTATGGAAGCAAGTACATCGTAACCCTCAATAAATCTTTTGTGGAAGCAGGTATATCAAACCCCTTAATCAGTATTTTGGGAAGCAGGTATATCGCAGACCTCAATCAATATTTCGTGGATACGGGTATATCGAACCCCATAATCAGTATTTTGTGGAAGCAGGAATATAAAACCCCTTAATCAGTATTTTCTGGAAGCAGGTATATCGTGGGCCTCAATCAGTATTTTGTGGAAGCAGGAATATCAAACCCCATAGGCTACATCCACACGACAGTGTTTTTTTTGCGGCCTCTGTTCCGTTTTTTTATTTGTGGATCCGATGGTTTCCCATTCATTTCTATAGATCCGTTAAAAATGCGGATACCTCTTCCGTTGCCTGTCCGTCTCCACTGTCTGCATTTCACGTCCGCAAAAAAAATATGGCATGTCCTATTCTTGTCCGCAAAAAACAGTTTGCGGGCCCAAAGAAGTCAATGGGTCCGCAAAAAATGCGGATGACCAACAGTCGCGATCTGTCCTCTCTTTCCCTGCATCATCTAAGATCTAAAGGACCTGTGATGATGTCACATCACATGGTCCAATCACATGGTCCATCACCATGGTAAGATGGACCATGTGATTGGACCATGTGAGTGACGTCATCACAGGTCCTGTAGATCTTAGATGCTGCAGGAAAGAGAGGACAGATCGCAACTACGTGATCAAGTGGCTAAGGTAAGTTAACTTTTATTATTTTTAACCCCTTCCACTTCATTTTACTATGCATTCTTTATTAAGAATGCTATTATTTCCCTTATAACCATGTTATAAGGGAAAATAATAAAGATCTGGTCCCGTCGCTTAGCAACCATGCGGGAAAGTTGCAACGCATCCGCACTCTGCTTGCGGATGCTTGCGATTTTCCTGCAGCCCCATTCACTTCTATGGGGCCTGCGTTGCGTGAAAAGCGCACAATATAGAGCATGCTGCGATTTTCATGCAACGCAGAAGTGATGCGTGAAAATCACCGCTCATGTGCACAGCCCCATAGAAATGAATGGGTCCGGATTCAACGCGGGTGCAATGCGTCCCTCCTCACGCATTGCACCCGTGCTGCAAACTCGCCCGTGTGAAAGGGGCCTAAGGGTTTAAATTTCTTCCACTTAATAAAAAAATATATATATTACGTTCGTCAGAAATCTGGGGGTAGTGATTTGTGTTTCGCGTGTCTAGAAGTGTTGGATGCACACGGGTACAGCCAGGAAACTTGATGTGGTGGGGAAGACCTTGAGATCTTTGTATGTTGTTGGGTGACATTTTTCTTGATTTTTGCACAAAAACATCAGAAGAGCAAACTAAGAACATGAAAGGTCCTGCATACCTCCCAGTGACGTCACTGATCAGGTCTTTCAGTTTCTAGGTTTGGATTACATCTGCCCCAGTTCTGCACTTCTGGGTAGTGAAGGCAATTAGGTCATACGTTGCTATGAAAACCTCTTCTAAGCAACATTTCCCATCAGCAGCAGAAATCTTGATGACCTGGGAAATTCTGTGTCTGTATCTTCTGCCTTCAGTTATCTTGTGTTAACAGTGTTACGGGCAATTAAAAACCTCCTGTAGATCCCCTGAAATATTTGTTGTTGTCTAACTAGCCATGACAGCAATCTGTGGTATCATTAAAGGGTATCTAGACTTTTGCAAACAATTTTTATTTATTTTTTGCTCCTGCCAAGTGAAAAAAAAACTCCCGTAGATCCCCATAAAATATTTGTTTATGTCTAACTAGGCAGGACAGCAATCTGTGCCATTTGTATCATCATTAAAAGGTATGTCGACTTTTGCAAAAAAAAAAATTTCTTTCTCCAGTGCATCCTAAATAATAAATGAAGCAGTTCTGTAAGTAGTCCGAATTAAAAATCTATCCTTTTGTGTCTACAGCTTCTATGCAGACCTACATTGGCATGCAAAAGTTTGGGCTCCCCCTGGACAGTTAAAAGGGTTTTCTGAGACTTAAATACTGATGACCTTTACTCAGGATAGGTCATCATTATATGATCGATGGGGGTCTGATATCTAGGACCCCACTGATCAGATGTTTCAGAAGGCACCGGCACTTCTGTGAGCTCCTCTGCCTTCTCTCAGCTCACCAAGCACAGCGCCGTACATTGTATAGTGGCCGTGCTTGGTATCGCACTCAGCCCCATCCACTTCAATGAGGCTGAGCTGCGCCTAGGTCATGTGACCATTGAACGTGATGTCACATGGCTTAGGCTAAGATGTGAAAAGACTGCAGAGCCCCTCCTTTACTTGTACAGTTGACCATCAAACGAAAAAATATTGTTATTCAAGGTAATAAAATTCCCTTTAATAAAAAATCAATATGTGAAGCAGATAGTTGTGAATCTGAATCAAGAAAGCCTTGTATTGCCTGTATTTGTAATTCATGCTCAATATTGGAGTAGAATGCATTAACATCAACAGTTAAAAATAAAAAAAAATAAAAGGCGATGCTGTTTTTAATTCACAAATAATTTGTGATGAGACCCTCAAATAGGATGTGTCCATATAATGTGATGAATACACAGTGTTTTTGTTTCATTATTATTCCAGTCCTTCACTATGGAGCGCATTTCGGTGTATTATCTGTTACATGAGCGAGTGAATTACAGTCACATGAGCTCTTATGACATCACAAGTAAATTTCACTGAGGTATACTATTGTGACATCACAGGTGTATTACAGTCACATGAGCTCTTATGACATCACAAGTGTATTAGTCAGGTGAGCTATTATAACGTCACAAGTGTATTACAGTCAGGTGAGCTATTATAACATCACAAGTGTATTACAGTCAGGTGAGCTATTGTGACATCACAAGTGTATTACAGTCAGGTGAGCTATTGTGACATCACAAGTGTATTACAGTCAGGTGAGCTATTATAACATCACAAGTGTATTACAGTCAGGTGAGCTATTGTGACATCACAAGTGTATTACAGTCAGGTGAGCTATTATAACATCACAAGTGTATTACAGTCAGGTGAGCTATTATAACATCACAAGTGTATTACATTCAGGTGAGCTATTGTAACATCACAAGTGTATTACAGTCAGGTGAGCTATTGTAACATCACAAGTGTATTACAGTCAGGTGAGCTATTATAACGTCACAAGTGTATTACAGTCAGGTGAGCTATTATAACATCACAAGTGCATTACAGTCAGGTGAGCTATTATAACATCACAAGTGTATTACAGTCAGGTGAGCTATTATAACATCACAAGTGTATTACAGTCAGGTGAGCTATTATAACATCACAAGTGTATTTCAGTCAGGTGAGCTATTATAACATCACAAGTGTATTACAGTCAGGTGAGCTATTGATACATCACAAGTCTATTTAGGTTACATGAGCTATTGTGATATCACAAGTAAATTTCACCCAGGTACGCTATTGTGATATCACAGGTGTATTTTAGCCAGTTGAGGTATTGTGGCATCACAGGTACTGTATATTCAGTCAGGTGAGCTATTGTGACACATCACAAATGTATTTAGGTTACATGAGCTATTGTGACATCACAAGTGTATTTTATTCAGGTGAGCTATTATAACGTCACAAGTGTATTACAGTCAGGTGAGCTATTATAACATCACAAGTGTATTTCAGTCAGGTGAGCTATTATAACATCACAAGTGTATTACAGTCAGGTGAGCTATTGTGACATCACAAGTGTATTACAGTCAGGTGAGCTATTATAACATCACAAGTGTATTTCAGTCAGGTGAACTATTATAACATCACAAGTGTATTACAGTCAGGTGAGCTATTATAACATCACAAGTGTATTTCAGTCAGGTGAGCTATTATAACATCACAAGTGTATTACAGTCAGGTGAGCTATTATAACATCACAAGTGTATTTCAGTCAGGTGAGCTATTATAACATCACAAGTGTATTACAGTCAGGTGAGCTATTATAACATCACAAGTGTATTACAGTCAGGTGAGCTATTGTGACATCACAAGTGTATTACAGTCAGGTGAGCTATTATAACATCACAAGTCTATTTTATTCAGGTAAGCTTTTGTGACATCACGACTGTATTTCAGTCAGATGAGCTATTATAACGTCACAAGTGTATTACAGTCAGGTGAGCTATTATAACATCACAAGTGTATTACAGTCAGGTGAGCTATTATAACATCACAAGTGTATTACAGTCAGGTGAGCTATTATAACATCACAAGTGTATTACAGTCAGGTGAGCTATTATAACATCACAAGTGTATTACATTCAGGTGAGCTATTGTAACATCACAAGTGTATTACAGTCAGGTGAGCTATTGTAACATCACAAGTGTATTACAGTCAGGTGAGCTATTATAACGTCACAAGTGTATTACAGTCAGGTGAGCTATTATAACATCACAAGTGCATTACAGTCAGGTGAGCTCTTATGATATCACAAGTGTATTACAGTCAGGTGAGCTATTATAACATCACAAGTGTATTACAGTCAGGTGAGCTATTATAACATCACAAGTGTATTTCAGTCAGGTGAGCTATTATAACATCACAAGTGTATTACAGTCAGGTGAGCTATTGATACATCACAAGTCTATTTAGGTTACATGAGCTATTGTGATATCACAAGTAAATTTCACCCAGGTACGCTATTGTGACATCACAGGTGTATTTTAGCCAGTTGAGGTATTGTGGCATCACAGGTACTGTATATTCAGTCAGGTGAGCTATTGTGACACATCACAAATGTATTTAGGTTACATGAGCTATTGTGACATCACAAGTGTATTTTATTCAGGTGAGCTATTATAACGTCACAAGTGTATTACAGTCAGGTGAGCTATTATAACATCACAAGTGTATTTCAGTCAGGTGAGCTATTATAACATCACAAGTGTATTACAGTCAGGTGAGCTATTGTGACATCACAAGTGTATTACAGTCAGGTGAGCTATTATAACATCACAAGTGTATTACAGTCAGGTGAGCTATTATAACATCACAAGTGTATTACAGTCAGGTGAGCTATTATAACATCACAAGTGTATTTCAGTCAGGTGAGCTATTATAACATCACAAGTGTATTACAGTCAGGTGAGCTATTATAACATCACAAGTGTATTACAGTCAGGTGAGCTATTATAACATCACAAGTGTATTACAGTCAGGTGAGCTATTATAACATCACAAGTGTATTTCAGTCAGGTGAGCTATTATAACATCACAAGTGTATTACAGTCAGGTGAGCTATTATAACATCACAAGTGTATTACAGTCAGGTGAGCTATTATAACATCACAAGTGTATTACAGTCAGGTGAGCTATTATAACATCACAAGTGTATTACAGTCAGGTGAGCTATTGTGACATCACAAGTCTAATTAGGTTACATGAGCTATTGTGACATCACAGGTGTATTTTAGCCAGTTGAGGTATTGTGGCATCACAGGTACTGTATATTCAGTCAGGTGAGCTATTGTGACACATCACAAATGTATTTAGGTTACATGAGCTATTGTGACATCACAAGTGTATTTTAGTCAGGTGATCAATTGTAACATCACAAGTGTATTACAGTCACATGAGGTATAGTGACATCACAAGCGTATGTCAGTCGGGTGAGATATTAGTATGTTTTAGGAATACGTTTGCTCAACAAGGAGCAGAAAAAAACAAACAAAAGCGTGCCACTCTGCTATCTATAAAATTATTTATCAAAAACTTTCATAAAAAACATATAAATAAAAAGCTAGAGCTAGGTTTGTACAACATTATTCGGTAAGGTATGCTCCCAGTCCTTATCTGGGAGCCCTAAGGTATTTCATAAGGGAGCGCCTCCTATTGTTTTTATTTTGCAAGTATATTTTTAGTCAGAGCTATTATGACATCACAAGGGTAATTCATGTACTTGAGCTATTGTGACATCACAAGTGTATTTTAGTCAGGTGAGCTATAATGACATCACAAGTCAGTGTCAGTCAGGTAAGTGCTGAAGGCAGAAGCAAGGAAAAAGCAGCACACTGCACCAGATACTTCCAGGTAAATGTTTATTAAAAATACACATAAAAACATGTAAAAAGAAAAGCTAACTGCACTTTTAGTGCCCCCCCTCTTCATCAGGCTATTTAGTCAGGTAAGTGCTATGACATCACAACTGTTTCAGTCAGGTGAGCTATAGTGACATCACAAATGAGTTTTAGCCATGTTCTGCTGTGACATCACAACTAATTCAGCCAGGCAAGCTATTGAAACAAAAGTTTTACCCTGTCAGGTGACTTCTGTCTGTTAAGCTCCCAGTACATCAGACATGTGTGTTTCCAGGGTTAACGCCATGTGTACTATCAAATTATTTGAAGAAATCTGTGACTCTTAAAGTGTACTGTCATTCTTTTTATTTGTGTAATGTGTAGGGGCAGTGATACTGAACATTTTTGTAATATACTTTAATTACTGAAATCGTACATTTCTATTAGAAAATAGCTGTAAGGTGGCCCATTTTGAGCCTTAGCAGCTCCTCTGTCTTCTGTTTTACATAACACAGTCAGTGTCAGCAAGTCTCCACTGTTATGTAAACAGAAGACAGAGGAGCGCTGCTAAGGCTCAAAATGGGCCACTTTACAGCTATTTTTCTAATAGAAATGTACGATTTCAGTAATTAAAGTATATTACAAAAATGTTCAGTATCACTGCCCCTACAAATTACAAAAATAAAAAAAAGAATGACAGTGACACTTTAACTCTGCTTGACTTTCTTTCTGAGGTTCAAGTTCAGTCCTTTATAGTCAATGTCCTACCATGTGGCCTCTGAATACAGCTGAGCAGAGCTGATAGAAACTGAAATACCATCCCGCTTTAGTCAGGGGTCACATCAGTCAGTTCCCCGTCCTTTGGACGTGGATGGCAAATTACTAGTTATATGGCCCTAAATGCATTTTAGCTGGTAAATTTGGGGCATATAAGCCCTGCCCCAGGAATGCCACCCAAACCAACTGGGACTTCTCACTTGTGGGTGGGGTTTATACAAGTCCCACTCATTTAAGTCCAGAACAGCCCAAATTTGCAGGGACTGTCTCTAAAAATTAGAGCGCTTTGACAACTATGTAAATTTCAGTAGTGAGCCCGACCCTTTAGTCATCACCATATAAAATGTGACATAGACATTATATTGCACTGTAGCCAACTGTTTCAAATTTGCATGAACTGTCCCTTTTTTTCAGAGACAGTCCCGCCAAACTCAGGTTGTTTCGGGCCAAAAATGCACCAAAAGTTGTAGTTTCCGGTTGGTAAGTATGATATTGATGAGAACAAGAAGTGACAATGATTGAGGTTCACATATTTATTCAGTGCAACACAGTAACAAGAGTCATAGGGTAAAATGTAATTACATCATAGCAAGAGAATCCAAAAATAATTTGAATTTTTATAAATTTATTATCACACAGTAGAACATGGACTGTGCCTTCCTCTCCAACCATGAGCGACATTTCGATATTTATTTCCTGCTCTGGAATTCCTCGGATGTCTAGTCAATGATCTTCATTCCTATTAGTGTAAAACGGAGAAGGACACAGCTATCAAATCTTATACCTACTCATTAACCTCAGTGCATATGGCCAGATATTAAAGAAGTACTCCCACAAAAATTATTATTTTCTGACCTGTTAGGTCACGTCCACATGGTCAGGTTTCTGGATGCAGTTTTGGAAAGCCAAAATCAGGAGTGGATCATAAAATAGAGAAAGTATATAGGACCGATCTGACTTCTCTTTTTTGAAGTTGCTCCTGGTTTTGGCTTCCAAAACTGCATGCAGAAACCTGACTATTTGGCCCCACCCTTAGAAAGGCCCATTATGTAAGTTGTAGTGAAGGTAATCTTCTTACCGGTGAGTTATAACCTCCCTGCCGAACCTCATCTGTGTCACGTGACCAGCACTCTGATCAGGACAGGAAATCAGTTACTTCTCTATTTATTCCTATGAGACTGACACATAGTACAATTTGGAGATCACTCAATACAGACTCGTATATCTAATGATATCTTTAGAGCAGTTGGAGCTCTATATTCCTGATATAAAGCTTCAGATCCCCTGCATAGATTTAGGATTAAATGGTCGCTGTCATTTTACATAGCTTTGCATAAATCAATAGTACACGCAAATATAAATAAAAATATAATATATATAATATATCTCATCAGAATTTTTTTTAAATCCATCTTCTGAGACCAAGATGGGCTGCCTGCTCAATGAAGAAACAGATTGCATCATCTCATGGAAGTCTATGGAGAGGGGAGGCAGGAAGAGAATGGAGGAAGTGGGGATAGAGATAGACACAACACAGGAATGCTTCAGCAGCTAATAGTAAGGGGTCATGCACACGACCGTTGTAGTTTTGCGGTCCGTTTTTCACGGATCCGTTGTTCCGCATCAGAGTTTTTTTTTTCTGATTTAAGTTCTCTTCCGTTCCAGTACTGCACAAAACATATCTGTATGGTTAACGTATTTGATCCGTTTTTTGGGGATCGTATATGGAAACAGTAACTTATTAATCACCAAACACATGAGCACTATGGGCTGGGCATAGCATTTCTACAGTATGGATCCGCAAAATGAAATACAGATGACATACAGATGTGTTCGATGTGTGTTCCGTATTTTTGTGGACCCATTGATTTAAATGGGGCCTCGGACCGTGATTTGCGGACAATAATAGGACATGCACTACTTTTTTGCGGAGTGGACAAACGGAAACGGAATTCACACGGAGTAACTTCTGTATTTTCTACAGCCCCATTTAGGCCTCATGCACACGGCCGTTGTTCGGGTCCGCGTCCGAGCCGCATATTTCGCGGCTCGGCCGTGGACCCATTCACTCAGTGGGGCCGCAAAGATGCGGACAGCACTCCGTGTGCTGTCCGCATCCGTTGCTCCGCTCCGTGCCCCGCGCAAAAAAATAGAGCATGTCCTATTCTTGTCCGTTATGCGGACAAGAATAGGCATCTCTATAATGGGCGCGTTCCGTTCCGCAAATTGCGGAACGGACATGCTGAACAGCCTCCGTGTTTTTGCGGATCCGCGATTTGCGGACCGCAAAACACCAACGGTCGTGTGCATGTAGCCTTAACCCTGGGTTCACACCTGAGCGCTTTACAGCGCGTTCAAACGCGCTGTAAAACGCTCAACACATGAAACCAATGCATCCCTATGGGAGTGGTTCACACTTGCGCGTTTACAGCGCGTAAACAGCGCTGTAAAACGCCCGATGCATAAGCCTCGTTCAGGAGCGCTTTTTGGGCGTTTGTCGCGCTTTTCCTCCCATAGACTTCAATGGGAACGCGCGTTTAACGCGCGTTTAACGCGCGTTAAGTGTAGAGATGCCCTTTTTTAATTGGTCTCCAGACCAATTAAAAAAAGTCTCCAGAGTCACGAACGCGCGTAAAACGCGCGTTTACTATTGCCAAAAACGCGCATAAAAACGCGCGACTAAAACGCGCGTAAAACGCGCGTCTTAGAAACGCTCAGGTCTGAACCCAGTGTAAGTGAATGGTTCCGCATACGGGCCACACAAAAAACAGAACGAAAGTGGAAAGAAAATACAGTCGTGTGCATGAGCCCTAAGTGTTACGTATCATCCCAAGTGCTTTATTAATATCTACACTGCTCAGTAGTTCTCTATAATGTCCCATATGGTCACTGTCATTTCACACAACTTGGCTTAAATAAAATATATATATATATATATCTTATCAGAGAAAAATCGATTGTCCTAGACTTATCAGATTATCCTCCCTTCTTTTTCAAACTTTTTTTCTGAAAGTTGTAATAATTTAATCTTGTGAGACAAAGACAGGCTGCTAGCTCACTGAAGAAACAGATTACATCATCTTATGGAAGTCTACAGAGAGGGGAGGCAGGAGGAAAATAGAAGAGTTGCAGAGAAAAACAGAGAAACAGACACAACACAAGAATGCCTCAGCAGATTCAGCTGCTAATGATGTTAAAAATCACCCCAAGTGCTTTATTCACATTTATACTGCTCAGTATTTCTATATAACGTTCTATATGGTCACTGTCATTTCACAAAACTGTGCTCAAATCAATAGTACACACAAATAGATATATATATATATATATATATATATATATATATATCTTATCAGAGAAAAATGCCTTGTCCTAAAGGTATCAGCTTATTGCCTCCTTCTTTACAAAACTAACTGTCATATTGTCATTTTGTATACTATTTGGACTGATCATAATAAAGTAGATTTCTTATATTACATGTGTGGTTCATTGCTCTTGGTTGGTTTCGTGATTATGGTTCTATGATTTGTAGGTTTATGTTTGCTGTCTTTTGGTTTTCTTTCTTCTAAAAAATGCCATATACAGTCATATAACGGACAGATATAGTTCTATTGCTCATGTATGGCAGCTTATTCTGGAAAGCTATGTGGAACTTTAGGTATGCTTTTAATTATAACATTTTAACTTCCTACAGCGACCACTAGAGCCTATGAGCTTACTGCATACTGTTTATACAGTGGTCTCAATAATAAAAGAGTATGCAGTAAGCTCCCCCTAGTGGTGGTTGCGGCTAAACGGAATGTTCTTATTTAGGGACCATTCACACAAAATTGCAGAATAGATGCGCACTTAGAAATACGGTCGTGTGAATGGACCCTTAATTCCACATCAATGAAGGGAATTTGGTGCTCTGTATCAGAAACAGAGGGCTCCAACTACTATAAGAACATATTAAAAAAATTAATCATCACAGAATTAGGGATCTAAATTAGCAAAATGTGAATTTAGAAATTCTGTTATATCAATTACATTGTCAGTGCATTCACGTATCACTATTTCATCGAGTAGAGAGTCATAAATTAAGGCAGCAGTGATCGAGTACTTTGTCCTCAGGACACGTCCCATGTGATACCAAAGCATGGATATCTTCACATGACGCCTCAGAAGCTTCACAGACTTTCTTTTTCCCCCAATCCCAATGGTAAATCCATACGAGAAACCTTGTTAAAGGAATACTTCCAAGTAAGGAATAGTCCAGATGCATGGATGGGAATCATCGAGGTAAGCACCCAGCTAAGGTATCTGTCATTCTGGGCACAGTCACAAAGTTCACCGGGCAGTGGAGATAAGGACATATCTGTTCATGGTCCTTTAAGACCTGGCTTAGATGTTTGAGTTCATCAGTGAGCTTCCCAATCTCCTTTTTCAGTGAAGAGTTTTCTTGCTCCAGACATTCATATTCCTGTTACGGGGTGAAAAACATTATAATCCTTTACAATCCAACAAACTAAAAAATATAATACAACTACATATACTGCTGTTCTTTGGATAGCCTCACAAAAGATCCTCCTACTGTGTCCATTGGTGGTAAGAAAAAGCTGATTCTTCTACCCTTATCTGCAGAATAGCAATTATCACTCCACCACCCGTGTACAAGAGGATCTGGGTGGTCGGACTTAGCTACTGAGCATGTGCGACCACCAGCACCAGGCACATTAAGTGGACGATCTGAGAGGGAATCAAAAGAACAGCAGGGGCATCATAACCAGTACATAACTGCAATTTCTAGACACATGGCCAGACTTGAAAGGGCCTTATCTTGCCTTTTCGTTTTTGTCGGTCTGCATTTTCACAGGAAACATTTTTATTTATTTTGTTCACTAACGTATGAGGTGTTGTTTTATGTGTGAGTATTTTTTTATTTTTCGCCACTGTTTGGAGGTACTTATAGATTAGTGTATAATATTAATCTTTTGCAACATAAATATAGAAAAAAGCAATTTAGTATTTTTATACTGGTTACAGTTCAGATCATTGTGGTTTAGTTCTTTGTATCTATCTAGTTTTTAGGTAGTTTTATCATATCTTATACAAAATTGCCTTATTTGGTGTGTTTTTTTTGGTTGGTTTTCTTATTTTTTTAAATTATATTCTTTATTACTTTTTTAACTTCTGTCTATATTTTGTTACATAATATGTCCCCCAAGACCTCAGGTGGACATCCATTTTTTCTGCTTTTTCATTGTGCAGTTTTTTTACTGAAACTGGGGAATCTATAGGATAGTCATTGGCAGATATGTGCCGTTCCCTCATCTGGGACTCGCTCCTATCTCTAGAGCAGGACTCCCGAAGTGAATAGCGAGCAGCTGCGCATGGACAAACACCTTCTCTTCACAGCTGTGGGGCTTCCGAAAATAGTAGAGTTCTGGGTAGGCTAGCACAACTTGCTGTACATGCAGCACGATGCGCTCGATCAAATATTTTTGGAACTCCCATAGTGATGAATGGAGAGCACGTCATGCATGCACGGTGTACTCTTCTTCATTTCAGGGGACTCGTTCTCTAAATAGGAGAAGGTCCCAAAGGTGGGACCTGCAGCTATCTGACAATAATGGCATACTCTAGCGATATGCCATTGATGTTCCAGATGGGCTGACCCCTTTAAGCTGTTCTTTTATAAGCCCCTCTGCTGCTCTGAGAATTTAAAACTGTCGGATGACCCCCTTAAGACACCTGTATTTGTATACTGCATAATCAAAGGGCATTATTTGACGACGGCATTATGTTTGATGAAATTAGTAGAAAAACTGTCTGAAATGGCGGCTGCGGAGTCCTACTACCAACAGTGCTGGCCAATATAATCAACATCAGGAGTGGGCACTTACCACGGTTGAGACCTCCCCCCACCCGCCCTGTCCATATACCGGAACATGTGTCAGTGCTGCTTGGCACTGATATCACTTTTTATCAGATTTCACTTTTACTTTCAGAATCACTTCCCACATACTAGTTCACATTTACACATATTCTTTTGGAGAAGTAATCTACGGGTGTAACCAGCACCAGGGGATTGACCAATGTATTTTATGCTCACAGTGCACAGCAATACATTAGAGAGGGGTCGCTTGCTAAAACAGGGAATGTACAGAACAGAAGTAATATTACATCGCAGCCAATGCTTGGGACAAGAACTATGGGGATCATTTATTAAGCTGAAATACGCAAAAACTAGTTGCGCCACAATCTGCGACTTCTCCCCGCTCACGCCAGGCCCGCTCTCATAGAAAAAGGTCTAAACGTAAGACAGCAAGGAAGCTGTCTTACATTTAGAACTGGTGCAGGATTCAACGAAGTTTTGGAGAAGCCGGCGCCTCTATATAACTCCGGCAGTCCTTATTAAGAAAAAACGCCAGTCTTAAGAAATGTGCCCCATAAGGGGTCTGCAAAAATACAACCATTGCTCTGGACCAGTAACTAAACTAGGATACAACAGCAATTAGGCGGGCACAGGGGTGTATCTATAGGAGAAGCTGCTGCTTTGGGGCCCGAAATCAGAAGTGGCCCATGCTGGAGGAGGACTAAAAGATTTTATTGTCAGGGCCCCCTCATCAGTATTATAAAATGAGACTGTAGGAAATGGACTGAGTGCCGGGCCTGGTCTGAGAGAGGGATCTTGACTAGCCACATACAGGGGTGCACCCCCAATGAGGGCAGGTGAGGCGATCGTCTCAGGCAGCACCAGGTCGGGGCAACGGAAGGGCCATGGGCAATGAGCGCTTTCATTGTGGCAAAGGGGGGGGGGGGCGCCGTTTCAGTTTTTCAGGCAGCAGAAAGGCTAGGTGCCCACCTGGCCACAGGAGTGGGGGTTGCACGGGGAGGGGCTGCGAAGAATTTGCTGGTGTGGGGGCCCGTTCAAAAATTTGCGCGCACCACCTAATCAATACATAATAGCATACAGGTGCCGTCCAGCATGTCGTAAAGGCAATGCAGTAACACCAAAGAAGAAGAGAAAAGACATGCAATATTATGGATCCACTTTGTTAAGAAAATATCAACTTTTTGGGTCACTTAAAAATACTGAGTCTGAGGAAGCCGCACAGAACCGCGTCGTCGGTTAGCGTAGAGTTTAGCCCGATAGCAATACAGGGAGCCCGCACCCCGTAGTTTGGACATTCTTCCAGGTTGTATATCGTACACAATTAGTACCTTGACTGGCACTATATAGTCTATAATGTTTGCACATTGCGGTCTTATCATGGTTATTAATTGATTTTTTTTGTACAGTTGGATCACGTGCTTTTTTATCTGTATGAGATCATGGTTATCTATTGTTATTTGTGTACTTAGATCAAGTCATTCATTTTACTTCCTAGATATTGTCCTTATGTTATATTGATTATAATCGGCTTCCCTAATTATGGGTACCCCGGTGTTTTTCTTCCATTTTCCCTTTTCTTCCCTTTGTGAAATGTTTTTAAGTATTTTTAATTGATCCAATAACGTTGGTATGTTTTAACAGAGTGCGTCCTTAATATCTTTCCTCTTATTTTTTGGTGTTGCAGTAACCTAACTAGTGTACAGTCCCGAATAGTGACAGCATAAGTGCGGCTGGGCACGTGAGGTGGCTCACTTCCCTTCCATGGATCATCTAGCCATTTATCAATGGCTAGTGACATTTTAGCAGCTCCTTTGTCTTTTTAAGTCTTTGTCCGCCTTCACAGCTAATTTCCTACTGGTCCAACGAATCTAAAATGAAAAATGCCGAAACCGAAAATCTGTTGTCATTTTATGTCTACTGATCCTAGGCAGACCTGTGTGTCTCCATGGTAACAGACTACAAACTGGGTGTAGTCTGATCCTACGATCATATTGCCATCCATTTGTCTACTACTTCTTGCTAACCTACCAAATATACGTAAGATGTAAGGGGACAGACAGAAAGAGGTATGACTGCAGGATCAGACTACGCTGAGTTCGCAGTCTGTTACCATGGAGACAAATAGGTCTACATAAGAGCTGTAGAAAGAAAACAATGGCAGATTTTTAACCCCTAAGGACCGGAGGTTTTTACTTTTTGAGTTTTCGTTTTGCGCTCCCTGCCTTCCCAGAGCCATAACTTTTTTATTTTCGGTTCACATAGCCATATGAGGGCTTGTTTTCTTGAGGGACAAGTTGTACTTTTCAACGCCACCATTTAATATTGCATATGATGTAGTGGGAAGCAGGGAAAAATTCCAAATAGGGTGAAATTGCAAAAAAAAAGCAATTCCACCACAGTTTTGCGGCTTTTTAAATTCCGACGTTCGATGATGCGAGTAAAACTGACTGGTTATATTTACTCTACAGGTCAGTACGAATCCGGCGATACCCTATATGTATAGGTTTTCTTGCGTTTTGATAGTGAAAAAAAATTCAAAAGTGGGAAAAAATCAGTTTTACTTTTTGTCTCCATGTTTTGACCCCTATAACTTTTTTGTAATTATATTTACAGAGCTGTATGGGGGCTCATTTTATGCGTCATAATCTTATATTTTTATTGATACCATTTTGGGGTGTGTATGACTTTTTGATCACCTTTTATGTAATTTTTTGTGGAAAATGAAGCGACCAAAAATGGCGAATCCGCCATTTAGACGCTTTTTTCCGTTTTGCTGTTTGACGTATGGGGAATATTTTTTTATATTTTTATACTATGGACGTTTTTGCACATTGCGACACCCATGATGTGTATTTTTTTAAAAATTTTTAGTTTTTTAATTTTTATTTTAGCAAAAGGGGGGTGATTTGAACTTTTATGTTTTTTATTTTTATTTTTTAACTTTTCATTTTTTTTTTTTTTACACTTTTATATAGTTCCCATAGGGAACTATAACTTACAATCATCTGATTGCGATTTTCATACATTCCAATAGCAATAGCATTGGAATATATAAAAAAATCGCATATTTCCTATGAAGCCTATTACAGGCTATGGCTCCATAGGAAATACTACAGAGCAGCCTGGGTTTCATTCATAGAGACCCAGGCTGCTACAGGCATGCTCCGGCTCCTCCTGATCGCCACACGGGGAGCCGGAGCGCAAACCAAAGTAAAACTTTCGGTTTGTGCGCACTCAAATGCCGTGGTCAGAATTGACCACGGCATCTGAGGAGTTAAATGTCCGCGATCGGCATCGCTGCCGGTCGCGGACATGCCGCGGGTGTCTGCTACAGGAACCATGCGGACACCTGCGGCTAAAGGCGCCCGCATGGAGCAGGAGCGGGCGCCATCTTTAAAGACCGGACACAGGACGTACATGTACGTCCTGTGTCCTTAAGGGGTTAAGGAAGGCTATAGAGCACCAGCCCCAATTGTTTTGTAACAACTGTACCCTCTACTCCAGCATGGAGTCATGTATACCCTCTTGGGCTCAACATTAGCAAATATAATATGATTTATTCCAGCTCCTGACTGGCACTTTTTATTGTAGTGCTTTGGAGATGCCAACCATGTGCAAATCAATAGAAATACTGCTGAAATTCCCTTTACCTCGTGTAGCTTGTCAGCTTTTTGTGTCTGTTTTTTGCGGCTTCTCTGGGCGGCCACTCTGTTTTTTTCTCTTCTTCGTACTTTTCTGTCACATACGTCCGAGCCCTGGAAAGAGAGGCGGATTGTCTTACATCCTTCTGTAAGTGTTCCCCATTCTCAAGATACTTACATAAAATAGAAAAAACAGTTTAGTGATGGCTCTACCTGGTTAGTATATGGATTTAGGGTGCTTCCAACCTATATAAACACACCCAGTTTATCAAAATATAAGAAAATTATTAGTATTGGTTGGGCACACCTCATAAGGAAAATAACTTACTGGTATATTATGTATATAATAGTAAAACTGGAAGTGTCACTTATTGGATTTATTTGAATTATGTAGATTAAAACTCTAAAATACAGTAAATCTTTAAAACCGCATACAATATAAAATATGTGAAATTGTGTATATGACACATATACATAATTTCACATATTTTATATTGTATGCGGTTTTAAAGATTTACTGTATTTTAGAGTTTTAATCCACATAATTCAAATAAATCCAATAAGTGACACTTCCAGTCTTACTATTATATACATAATATAAGTTCTTTTCCTCATGAGGTGTGCCCAACCAATACTCATCATTTTACTTACATAAAATACTCTCAAAATATACAAAAATCCAAAAATAAACTGCAAATGTAGCAAAATATACCTATTTGAAAATGTATTGTTTTTGGATTAGACCGTCATGGACCTTTATATTTAGGGTCAAGATAACCCTTTAAGGCATTCAATAACAAATTTACGTAACTTACAAAGGATGTAAGATTCATGTTGCACAGCACGGATCTCCGTGTGCTTGATGTGAAAAATATCCAGAGGAAAAAGGTGTATAAAAGTCCACTGTAATTAGAATATCCTCCTGAGATGAACGTAGCATCAAGACAACATGTTTCCACCAAACCTGGTCTTACTCATGGCTTGCTGAATCGATTCGCTCATCTCCACTCAAGACCAACATTGATCAGAGTCCTATGCCCTATCTCCTGTGCTGTAAGTGTATATCTCAGGACAACCCCTTTAATGTTGTGTCATATTATAATCAGATGTATCATTAAAGGATGGAAACCATTCAGTGTTTGTGTCTTCTTTTGGGAAACTTTTGGCATCTTACTAAATTATTTCTTAGCCTCTGAAGGAACAGAAACCTCCTCACGGGTCTTATGCTCAGCACAAAGCAATAAAGCATAATTTGAGATATCCCAGGTCATTCCCCTCCCCACTCCAGTACTGGTTAAAGTCACGGCCAGATTGAGCATTCCAGCATTATTTTAAAAACGGAGACACAAAATTAAAGGAGAGCAATTATTCCCCTCCATACACTGCTGTGGGACTTCCAAAAACAGGTGAGAGTTGGCTGGGCTATTTTCAGAAGTCCCATAGCAGTGAATAGAGAAAATCACGAGGTCCCCTATTTTGAACAACCCAGGGGTGCAGGTCATAGCCAGCCCTGGTTAAAGGGGTTGTATGAAGCAGAGAACCCCATTAAAGTGCACCATCTCTACCATTATATATATGTATGGTATCAGCCGCTCTCACCTTATAAAATACAGGTACAATAGACAGCCATCTCCGTCCCCGCTCCTGCTTGGCTATATTTCCTAAATTGCTCCCGTCTGTGTTCAAGTATCAGGCGTATATTAGATACTTATAGTTAACCTATCGGCTATCCTGACATGTCTGCTTTAGTAATTATTAGTATTCATCATAAAATGACAATGGTGGAGTTCTTACAACAATGCATTGTGCCATTCCTCTGGTATTCCTCTTGGAAATGTATGAATGAACTGACAATTGGTTACTATTTATTCATATGTTTACAGTGAGAATAACTAAGGAATTGCACAATGCAGAATTCTAAGAAAATATGCTTCAGCTTTATAATTTTATTGAACATGTATTTACTTAAGCAGAGGATAGAGGATAAAGAAGGTGTCATTGATTTCTTTGCTGTGACTGCTGTCATATGAAGTAGAGCATGCATATGTCATGGTCTATGTACCATCCTGTATCTTTCCAAGGAGACCTTGGTGGCATTGCCATGGTCAGTGCTACAGGTTTGCATGGTCTGGTTTCGCGCAGCATGCAAATATCCAAGATGAGAGTAGACTCGTTTGCTTATAATTAGTCAGCAAGTAACTTATCTCCAGAGCATTTTTTCTAAGTAGCTGTGCGTGCAAGCTGTTCTTTTTTGATATCAGGGGTTTTGAAACATGGCAAAAGACCAATAATACTGTAATAAGGTTTATGGATTACATCAGTTCCAGTGGCCGTTATAGCAAAAAGTGACAAAAGAGGAAGTGAAGCCATATTAAATATCTTAGAAAGTTACATAGCGATATCACAATAGGATGATGTAGATGCTGCTAATTAATTCACCCATTTGTCACAGCCTGATACAAAGAAAAAAAAGATTGCGTGACTTTTGAATGGATTTACATAAAGCCCTTTTATTTTCAAATATATCTGGGGTAGTAAAAGGGTTAATACCAGCATCCTTAGTGGTCTAGGGAAGGGATGGGCAAACTGCGGCTCTCCAGCTGTTGTAAAACTACAATTCCCACCATGCCCTGCTGTAGGCTGATAGCTGTAAGCAGTCTTTCCATGCTGGGAGTTGTAGTTTTGCAACAGCAGGAGAGCCGCAGTTTGCCCATCCCTGGTCTAGGTAATTAAGGGATTCATGCCAGCTTTCTTGATGGTCTAAGTACTGAGGGTGCCATTGCCAACTTCCTTAGTGGTCTAGTCTATTGAAAAGGTCAAGGTTAAAACCCCTGATCCAGGACAGCAAAATATTAAATGTAAGCATCCTTGGTGGTCTAGGACAGTGAAGTGGTTAATTTAAGAATCCCTGGTTTTCTAAGGCAGTAAAGTGTTTAATGTAAGCATCTCTGGTGATCTAGGGCAGTGATGTGGTTAATGTAAGCATCCTTGGTGGTCTAGGGCAGTGAAATGTTTAATGTAAGCATCCCTGGTGGTCTAGGGCAGAGAGGTGGTTAATGTAAGAATCCTTGGTGGTCTAGGGCATGAAATTGTTTAATGTAAGCATGCCTGGTGGTCTGGGGCAGTAAAGTGGTTAATAAAAGTATCACTGGTAGTTTATTGTGATTTAGGACTTATTTTCAGCATTCTATGGCAATATGGGGTAAATGTAAGCATTCTAGGTGGTCTAGGACAGTGAAGTAAAAGGTTAATATAAGCATCCCTGGTGCTCAACTACAGTAAAGTGGTTAATCTAAGGATCTCTGATGGTCTAGGGCAGTGATGGGCAACGTGCGGCTCTCAGCTGTTGCTAAACTACAACTCCCACCATGCCCTGCAGTAGGCTGATAGCTATAGACAGGCTTTGCATGCTGGGAGTTGTAGTTCTGAAACAGCTGGAGAGCCGCACGTTGCCCATCACTGGTCTAGGCATTAAAGTAGTTAATATAAATATCCTTGGTGTAGGGGCTGTGTACTGTAGGGGCTAATATCAACATTTATGGTGCTCTAGGGCATTTGAGGGTTAAACAAGTGATCGGCGGAGTTGGACCCCAGACGATCTGATATTGATGACCTCTCCTGATGATAGGTTATCAATAGTAAAACGCAGACAACCCCTTTAATTTCAGAATCCCTGTCAGGGAAGAGAAGAAAAAGAACATTTCATCGGCCTCGTTACAAATTATAAATATATTCCCAAATACCTTTCATTCGTTATAAACGCTTGTTTTGTCTGGGGAGCAATCAGGGAAAATAAAATGTCCGCTGTCCTATTAGTACACACAAACCTTTCCTAGTCACACAGCAGAACAAGTTACTTCACAACACTGAGCTAAATGGCTGCCTCATCCTCCTCTTTGCTCTGCTTGTCAGGGATTATGATCCTGAATACAAATGATAAGATCTTCTGCTGAATCTCTGTAGGAATGGAGCTCATGAGGATACATAAAGTACAGAGAGGAGATTGGGATGTGGATAATGAGCAGCAGCACTTGTATGCAGTCTCCATTACCACAGTCTGTCCTCTCTGTACTTCATGTCTCCTCATGGACTCCATTCCTACTGAGATTCTGCTAAAGACCTTATCAGCTGTATTCAGGATCATAATCCCTGACAAGCAGAGCAGAGAGGAGGACGAGGCAGCTCGTTAGCTCAGTGTTGTGAAGTAACTTGTCCTCTTGTGTGATTAGGACAGGTTCTGTGTGTACTAATAGGACGGCGGCCATTTTATTTCTCCTAATGATTGCTCCCTAGACAAAACGAGGCATTATAACTAATGAAAGGTAATTGGGAATATATTTATAATAAAGTAATTACTGGAGAAGCCCTTTAAGAAGCCCACACTGAGCTCCCTCTAGTGGTGGCTGCAGGGAAGCAGAACTCTATCAATTACCTATATGCATGCAGGGGACTTGGAGCTCTGTATCAGGAAAATGGAACCAGATTGCTATAAAGATGTATTAAGAAATGAGAAAGCCTAGAAAATGGTGTTGAATGGTGGACATTCCCTTTGAGTTTCACAATTCTTTTATTTTTGTTGTTTTTTTTAGCTTCACTTGAATCATCAGTATCTGATTACAGAGAATCACATTCCTTTTTCGCAGGAAACAAATATGAAAGCAGCAGATCTGTTAGAGCAGGAGGCAGTGACAGCAACCTCAGGAGGCCGAACTGAATGAAAACAGTTTGTGGTGCGGATGGGACGGTCCCCAGCACCTGTTAGACAGATTTAATCTTTGAAACTGAGATCATTCATAGAAGTGCGCACATGGAAAGTGGTGGATTCAAGGAAGAGATAATGCTGTTAGCTGTAAGAAGTAGAGGTCGATGGCTTCTGAAGAATTATGTGACATGATTCTTATCTATACTACCTCTGAAGATTTTTTTGCTATTTGCAATAAAGGGTCTTGGTCTTATAATGCAGTTCTTAAAGGGGTTGTCTCATCTGAGACGTTGCTGGCATATCGGTAGGATGTGCCACCAATGTCAGATAGGAGCACGTACCACATTTATCTCCAGAACAGGACCCCCGAAGTGGGCGGAGAGCAGCCACAAAGGCGATACCACCCTCCCTTCATTTATATGGGACTGCAGAAAATAGTTGAGTGGTAGCTCAGCTGCCTCTGGCAGTCCCATAGTGCATGGAGCAGTGGCCGTGCTTGCGTGGTGCTCTCTACATTTATTTCTATTGGACTCCTGAAAATAGCCGAGTGTGCTCGCTTGGCTATTTTCTGAACTGCCATAGAAATTAGTGGAGAGCACCATGCACTATGCTTAACTTTTGGGGGCCCGTTCTAGAGATAGATGCAGGTTTCAGAGGTGGGACCCACACTTAGATAAGGTTACCTACCTATCCTAGTGATATACCATCAAAGTCTGAGATGACACAGCCACTTTTATATGAGGCTGGCACTGGCAGCACTGTATAGCATTGTTATTTAACACATCAATGGAGAGTAGCACCTGCCGGATCTCCCTGGGTGGCCATAGGTTTGTCCTCCAACTCCTTGAGGTGGTCCTAAGGCGGAATTATTTCCGCTTTGGGGACACCTTTTACCAGCAGCAGTGTGGAGTGGCCATGGTGTCGAACGTGGCACCCACGTATGCCAACATGTTCATGGCGGAGGACAAATTCATATACAGGTCGACTTATTTTGGGGGAGCCCGATGTTGGTGGCGCTACATCGACGACATTTTTGTGGTCTGGGGTGGCACCCTAGATGAATTGCAATTGTTCCATCAACATCTTAACAACATGGTCCCTGGTCTATAATTTACCATTACGGTATCTCCAGTTGAATTGCAATGTTTAGATGTGATGGTATACATCAAGGATGAGGCAATCATGACTGACATCTATCACAAGCCAACTGATAGGAATAACTTGTTGAAATACGATAGTAACCACCCACGTCGTATGTTTGAGTCTCTTCCATGGAGCCAACTGTGGAGGGTGAGACGAGTAGTATCCAGCGGTGAATGGTTTGAAACAAGAGTTGATGAGATGGGAGGAAATTCCTAGAAAGGGGTTATCCCTATAAACTAGTGGAAAAAAACGAAACAAAAAGTGGCGGTTGTTGATTGTGAGTCCTCGCTTCAAGGTAAAAATAGGAATAGGGACAATAAACTTATTTCCTTTGTCTCCACCTATGGCGCTCGAAGTGGGGAGATTGCACGAATTATACGTAACAAGTAGCATATCCTACAAAAAGGGTTGCCAACAATACGTGAGTTTGAGAATTTTCCTATGATGGCGCACAAAAGAGGCGCTAACTTACGTGATAAGCTGGTTAGAACAGAAGTTATGGATTCCCGAGGGGATGGCCAAAGGTATCTGGCACCAAGAAAGTTGGGATGTTATCCCTGTCTTGGTTGCCGCAACTGTGGCAATATGGTGAAAGGAGATACCTTTGCCCACCCCTACAGTGGTAAATCCTATAAAATAAAAGAATTCTATACATGCAGATCCCGTGACGTCATTTATATGATCATGTGCCCTTGTGGTCTCATATATATAGGTGAGACCACAGTGGAGGTACGAGAACAAATTAATTCCCACAAGAGCAACATTAGAAGGGGACTGTTGGACAAACCAGTGGCAAAGCATTTTGTCGAGCGTGGACACTCGGTCAATCAGCTACGTTTCCATATCATTGATTCAGTTGTTAAAATGAGACGGGGGGGCGATAGAGATCGGATCCTACGGAAGAAGGAACTCAAATGGATTTTTGAACTGAAGGCACTCCAACCTTACGGGATGAATATTGAATTTAATGTGGGCAATGTGTAGGGCATCCATGAGACGTAATGATGAATTTGTATTGTAATTTTTAATATGTTCTTGTTTTTAATTTTTGTACTTGTAAGGGTATATTCACTAGATCACTATCTTTATGAAGAATACAGCTCCGTGATTCATAATGAGGAGGAATTTACCCTGCTCCATAACTGGGAAGGAATCTATGATCGCTGGTCCATAGGATAATTAGCTGTATGTTTACTGCCAGCGGGTCTGTATGGGGGCCGGGGGTTCACTGTGCGTCCCTAGTAACGGAGGCGCAACCTGTGGGAGGAGAAGGAAGCGGTCCGGCTGTACTGATGATCGCATGGACGTGTCGGTCTGCGATCATGTGACTAGTGTTAGACCACGTGAAGGACGCTTCCTCCTCCCTGGACATGCGCACTGAGTACAGGGGACGCGCAGCAATGGTGCATCACGGAGTTATGTGTCTTATAAATCACCAGGTGAGAGTGTTATCTTTCAGATGGGATGATTATTATATGATTCAGTTGAAAGTATGTGAATACATTTTATTATATGTTGTGGAAAAGTGATGGAATATGCAACTATGTATACTCTGTGATTGGTCACTGCCGCACGGGGAGGGTGGCTTGCACATTATAAGCAGGATCATTTAGGGATCACACTATGCTTGATAAAGGCTATGTTATAGCCGAAGCGTAGCAACTTTTGTAACCACGTAGTTCCCAATAAAGGGACATTCACCGGACATGCTGCCTCCATCATCGTTTATAGCATTGTTATTTAGACACTGTATGGATTTTTTTGGCCCATGTATGTAGTGCGTTTTGGCACTCTTACTCACTGTACGGTATGCTACTTGCTCACTGTACTGTATCATAGGAAAGCATAGTAGGCAGAAGGCAGAGTAGATTTTGATACAGTTTTGTGGGCATAGGCTGTCAGGGGTGATTGCAGCTTGGTCGCAGGAGTTCCACCGCACCGTAAGGCATTAACCTAACACTTAGTGAAGGGAAGGGAGAGTCATAAACAGGAATGGAGCTATGACGGATCAGCAGCACCTATACATGGGTGAGAAATCTCTTCGCTAAACAGTTTCAGCAGCAGCACCAGCTAGTTGAAGGACTTACACACAACTCTACAGAAGCAAGATGGTTGGAAATTCTGAAGGTACTATTACACCAGTAGATGTCCTACAGATCACGCTAAACAATCGAAGATGTAGCGACTCGTTAACGAGGAAAACTTTGCATATTATACACATAGATAATCGTTCATACTTGCAGTCATTAGGGTACTTTCACACTTGCGTTGGTGCGGATCCGTCTGTTTATTTGCACATACGGATCGGCACCTCTAATGCAAACGTTTGTATACGTTCAGAACGGATCCGTTTGCATTAGGTTTAAAGAAAAAAGACAAAGTCCAAAACGGATCCGTTTTGAATTGCATTGAAAGTCAATGGGGAACAGATCCATTTTCAAATGCACCATATTGTGTCATTGACAACGGATCCATCCCCATTGACTTACATTGTAAAAAAAAACGAATCCGTTAGGCTCCGCCTCTTCAGACGGACACCAAAATGCTGCATACTGCGTTTTGGTGTACGCCTCCAAAACGGAATAGAGGCGGAACGGAGCCGAACTGATGCATTCTGAACGGATCCTTATCCATTCAGAATGCATTGGGGCTAAACTGATCCGTTTTGGACCGTTTGTGAGAGCCCTGAAACGGATCTCACAAACGGAATCCAAAACGCTAGTGTGAAAGTACCCTTACTTGTTCGGTTTTAAATAGTTCATTGCTATTACATGTAAAGATGGGGGACAGATGCATGGTCAGAAGGCATGTATTAGACCGTTAGCGAGTAGGCGACCCTATATTATAAAAAAACTGATCTATTAACGAGGAGCGATAATTTATTAACATGTTGAAAGATCACGATGGACGAGAAACAAGCAATTTGGGCGTAGCTCTAGTGGAAGCAATGCCCAAACTCGAAGTAATTTTATTGTCAGGATCCCCTCAACAGTATTATACCTGACATTATATAAAGGGACTGTGCTCCTGAAAAATGCGCTACAGCATGAAAAGGTTAGCATAGGAACCCGCCTGAACTGGAGACCACCTTGTCGTCTGGTAGGTGGGCTTAGATGTATTTTGATTAAAATGTATTGACCAAGTGTCTCAGATTTTATCAAGAGTGAGGGCTTAGTCCATATGTTATATACATGTAGGAAACGGACGGAGGCGGCTGCTGGGCCCAGGTCTGAGAGAGCGATCTTGACTGGCCGAGGAGCAAGGGTTGCACGGGAGGAGGAGGTTGCTGTGGGTGGGGAAGGGGCAGGGCCAGCCTCTGGGGTGTGTGAGCTGCACAGAGCGCCATGGCAACAGGGGCGCCCGGCCCGGCGGCCAACACAGCTCGCAGACGTTACAGCCTGCTTCCATTGCGCTCATCTCCATAGCCCATCTGTATCGCCGTCCTCAGGACGGCGGCCAGCAGATACTCTGTGCTGGGCGGCAGAGGAGGAGAGGCGTGTCCCCTCCCTGTTCCTCCGATAGGGCTGCCAGCACTAGGTCGGCAGCCTGTCAGGAGGCCGTTGCAGGCGGCGGGATGGCGTGATCGCGCCGCCAGAGCTGTACAGTGAGGGACACAGGCTGGAAGATGCCTGCATCGCGTCACTGACATGGAGAGCAAGTATAAGTGTGTTTGTTTGTTTTTTGTACAATTCTGGCACATGATACGGGGGCGGGGGGCTACTGGCACATGATGGGGGCACTCTGGCTACTGGCACATGATATGGGGGCTCTGGCTACTGGCACATAAGGGGGCTACTGACACATGATAAGGGGGGGCTGCTAGCACATAAGGGGGGCTACTGGCACATAAGGGGGGCTACTGGCACATAAGGGGAAGCACTCTGGCTACTGGCACATAAGGGGGGCTACTGGCACATGATGGGGGCACTCTGGCTATTGGCACATGATATGGGGGGGCTCTGGCTGCTGACACATAATTGTGGGGGGCTCTTATTACTGGCACATAGAAATTGTCTAGAGGGGGCCAAACAGAGACGTGGGTTGAAGAAATGAGAGAGAGGCTATACATGCTTAGTGTTGTATAATGGTTAAATATAGTAACTGACAACATTGCTCTTGTTTCTACAATACATAAACTGACTTTATATTGACTTTTTATTATAGTGGCACTGTCACTGTCTGGGAATTTGCCAAATTTGCAAAGACCCCGACAGACAGTGACATTGAAGCTGATCTATAGTTGATCTATACCCTCACTACTGTGTTTAGGTGAACCGGGAGGGTTGGGGGCGCCACAAGATTAGCTCGCACAGGGCGCCTGAACACCTAAGGCCAGCCCTGGGAAGGGGCCCATTCAAAAATTTGCTGTGGGGCCCAGTCACTTCTAGTTATGTCACTGAGCCTACGGTTAGTATGGCGTATAGTTCTAATATGGACACAACAACCACAGGATGTATTATTTATAGACATACCTCCGGTGGATAAAGCTTCTGAGGGGCACGCCTTAGGGACACCATTACCCAAGTAAAAATTGGGTACAGTTGCTATGAAGACACAACTATTTCTCATTTACCATTCTTTTAGTTTCTATGAATGGTTTTCCTATGGGGTACGGTCACAGTTTGGTGCAAATGTCCGGGAGGCTCAGTGGTTAGCACTGTCGTCTTGCAGCACAGGAGTTCTAGATTTGAATCTGACCAAAAACAATGACAACTGTATGATCTCCCTGTGTCTTTGTGAGTTCTCCATACAGAGAACAGACAGTGTAGGACAATTGGTTTCCTTTGCAGCAGCATGTCTAATATGTCAGGGGCTCTGCTTAGCACCAGGGGATGCAACCTGACGGTGACAACCCAGGATCTCCATGCTCTTGTGGATGTCTCATGTAGTCACTCTGAACGAATATAAGTAATGTGTCTTCATATTTATTATCATTGGTGGTGGCCAGGACCCAAAGCATGGCTGTATACTCATCTATTAGGGGAAGGGTCCAACAGTAGGGGGTCTATTTTTGCACTGCCCCCTAATTGGCTTAAAAAAATACTTTGCAGGCAACAAACATTGGTTTTATAGCCAAAAATAACCACAAATCATATAATAGAGCGTTATATGTTATACCTATTTCAGGATGTGCAGGCATGGGGGTCACAGGACACAGCCGTATGCAAGGCATTCAATGCATTCTGCGAATTCTAGTAGAAGACCATAAAGGGCACGTTAGAAGAAAGGGGTTCCCCGCTCTGGACAATTGATATTTAATAGAAGGATCGCAGGGTTTCTTACTGCTGGGACCACCAGTGACCAGCTGTAATCTGTGGGATACCTGATCAATGGTCTGTCTGTATAATTCATGGATATGGTGGGTCTCCCAGAGGTGACAGTTTATTTAGCTGCACTAAGCCCAATATATTTGGGCGATGAACAGTAGAGCCCCTGCTATTAGGTCACAATCTCCCAATAGAGCATTTCTACACAGGTTTTCTATACCAGAGTAGGAAAATGTTTGGCACATTAGAATCCTGCCCTAGTATAACACAAAAAATAAAAGAACGACGCATCGCCACCTGGTGGTCACACAAGGGAATGCAAGGTTTTTATCCAATTGTGTTTTCACAATTTACTGCTCATAAGAACACTGATGTGATATTAGTGTCTCTGGGATTGCTTCCCAAATTCGAATCAATCTTCCATTAAGCTGGGTCTTTGGGTAAAATAATGTATTACTCCAGTGCAGCGTTCAAACGTTACAATGCAAAAGCACCACCATGGCACCTCACAGACTCAGGCCCCTAAGATCTCTGCAATGGGGGGGGGTCAGGAGCTAAGACACTTATTGGGGTAGGAGGCAGCAGCAAGTTATGTGGGTAAAGTCATTTTTCTTACCCCAGGGAAGGGAATTTTTTCTTTAAAGAAAGTACTGCATGTTCTTCATCATATAATTCAATAGAATGTAAGCATTCCGTACAAAACACCTCTAATACAATAAAATATAATATAGAACCAATATAATATATGCCATTACTATGATATATCAATAATATAATACCAATAATACAAGTATATACGCTTGGCTCAGTGGTTAGCACTGGGGTCCCAGGTTTGAATCAACCAAGGACAACATCTGCATGGAGTTGTGTATGTTCTCCCGTGTTCGCGTGGGTTTCCTCCTACACTCCAAACACATACTGAGAGGGAACAGATTGTGAGCCCCATTGGGACAGTGAGTGATTATAATGTCTGTAAAGTGCTGTGGAATATGTCAGTGCTATATAAGTGAGTAAAATAAATATACAATTTACAATACCGTTAATAAAATATAATGTAATGAAACCATTACAATATACCACTGATATAATAAAAATATGTTGTATAAGTAATGTATCATAATATACAAGTAATATAATTTACCATTACTATATAATACCAATAACAGTCATTCAAAAGTAATATAATATATCAATGATATACAATTAGTATAGCATACCATTACCATACCAGTAATGTAAAATAAAAGCAATATAATATAATATACAACAAATATACCATTAGTACAATGTACCATATAATATAAAATGCCAGTAATAATATATCATTAGCATAATATACCACTACTAAACCAGCAATATAAAATAGCAGTATTATAATATACTAATAGCATAATATACCAATAATATACCATTAGTATAATATACCAATACTATACCAATAATATACCATTAGTAAATCATACCAATACTATACCAGTAATATAATATACCATTAGTATAAAATACCAATACTATACCAGTAATATTATACACCATTAGTATAAAAATACCAATACTATACCAGTAATATAATATACTATTAGTATAAAATACCAATACTATACCAGTAATATAATATACTATTAGTATAAAATACCAATACTATGCCAGTAATATAATATACCATCAGTATAATATACCAATACTGTACCAGTTATATAATATACCATTAGTACATCATACCAATACTATACCAGTAATATAATGTACCATTAGTATAATATACCAATACTATACCAGTAATATAATATACTATTAGTATAAAATACCAATACTATACCAGTAATATAATATACTATTAGTATAATATACCAATACTATACCAGTAATATTATACACCATTAGTATAATATACCAATACTATACCAGTAATATAATATACCATTAGTATAATATACCAATACTATACCAGTAATATAATATACCATTAGTATAATATACCAATACTATACCAGTAATATAATATACCATTAGTATAAAATACTAATACTATACCAGTAATATAATATAACATTAGTATAAAATACCAATACTATACCAGTAATATTATACACCATTAGTATAATGTACCAATACTATACCAGTAATATAATATACCATTAGTATAAAGTACCAATACTATACCAGTAATATAATATACCATTAGTATAATATACCAATACTATACCAGTAATATAATATACCATTATTATAATATACCAATACTATACCAGTAATATAATGTACCATTAGTATAATGTACCAATACCATACCAGTATAGTATAGCAGTAACATAAAATGCCAGTATTATGTCAACGGTAGAACACAATATAATAAAATATACCAGCTATCTCATTTAATATAGCAGTATTACGATACCTGTGATTCAATATACTAGAAATATATACCTGAGATAGAACATCTGCCTCTGATCCAGACGTGTTGTGTGCACTTCTAGGGTAAGAACCGCTGGTGGACGGTGACAGCTGTGACATCCTGTGCAGACTGCGGAGCTCAGAAGTCAATGAAGCCACATGAGAGGACTTCAGGACCAGTAGACCATGGGTGGGGAGGAGACAGAGGTGGTGCCCACAAATAGTTATAGATGAGACTTCAAGGAAGATGAAAGACTAGCACCAAGATGAAGCCAGCGTCCTCTGTTCGAGACAAACAGCGCACAGGCCACCCCTAAAATTCAGCCTGACTCCTGTCCGATATGGAATAGTCCAAATTTAGCTCAATTTGTTAGAAAAAATAGTAAAAAGTCTGCTAGACTGTAGTGCGGGCACCACAAGGAGGGCAGTAATGACACCCTAACACCCCAACTCTGGAGGTCAGAGGCAGCGTACCAGGTAACGCAGAGCGTGGAGCTGTCATGGGAATACCGTCGCCTTGTCAGTGCGGCCGCTTCTTCTTCTTGTAATGAAGACTATAGCTCATTTCAAGTAAGTCACGTGGAGGAAACCACAAATGTGAGTGACAGGGAACTGAGAGAACGGTGCTCAGCCCTCCACAATACCTCAACACAGAATTATACAGAAATTCCACGTACGTGGTGACACCCGGGGCAGGTCTTATAACAGGGACGCCCGCCCCCCATGTTCCTCTTTATTATCTTTGTGAAAGTCAACAGCTTATATCTTAATCAGAGGTGTAAATGGGACATAGCATCCGAAAGAAACGCTTTGGGATCCCATAGATGGGGAGATGCCAGGCTAAAAGGCAACCCAGCATACCCTAAAGGGACATCCATCTTATTGCAAATTGGTTTGCTCATGACACTGCTCCTTCAATATATACTACAAGAAATTTTAGACTAAGGCTTCGTTCACATCAGCGTTCAGCCTTTGCAGTTGTCCTGCTCCGTTTAGGAGCAGGAGAACGGAAAGGACGGAAAGAGCACATAACTGAGCCGGACGGAGCCTAAGGACCCCATGGACTATAATGCTAGAAGATGATTTTGTAGCGGAGACCAAACTCCTGCATGCACAACTTTTGTCTCCGCTACAAAATCATCTTCTGAGCGGACACCCAATGGGCCCCGTTATAGTCTATGGGGTCCTTAGGCCCGTTCGGCTCAGTTATGTGCCAAATCCGTCCTTTCCATTCTCCTGCTCCTAAGCGGAGCAGGAGAACGGAAAGGCTGAACAGTGATGTGAACGGCCTAACACAAATATGGTCACAGGTGCATATCCATAAAGCAAGCATACAGAGAACTAATAACAGTATGGCTGCACAACATTTCACATGCAAACAATAGAACTAAGAAATGGGGATCATTCTAAATTAAAGTGGTATAATATCGACTATAAATGAAAAAATAGAAGCTCTTTGCACACATTTTCGATCAAACGGGTGTCGGGCCCATCTACCAGGCGTCAAGGTGGCTTCCGCAGATGAGTACCCAAAGCTAACAGAGTGTTAGTCTAAAATTTCTTGTAGTATATATTGAGGGTAGCGGCCTCATTTAGGCTAAGCAACGCCCACCTGCCTGGGGCTTCTGAGCAAAGTATAAATGTAGCTGGTTCCTACACCGCCCTGAATATTGTTTGCTTAGGTAAGTCCAAGAGAGCGTTAGGTACCCATCTGCGAAAGCCACCTTGACACCTGGTAGATGGGCCCGACACACGTTTGATCAAAAATGTGCGCAAAGAGCTTCTATTTTTTTCATTTATAGTAGGTATAATACCACTTTAATTTAGTATGATCACCATTTCTTAGTTCTATTGTTTGCATGTGAAATGTTGTGCAGCCATGCTTTTATTAACTGCTCCTTCTTCTACATTACTTATCCTGTACTGTTCCTGAGTTACAGCCTGTATTACACTCCAGAGCTGCATTCACTATTCTGTGCTGGCGGAGTCACTGTGTACATACAATACATTACTTATCCTGTACTGATCCTGCGTTACATCCTGTATTACACTCCAGAGCTGCATTCACTATTCTGTGCTGGTGGAGTCACTGTGTACATACAATACATTACTTATCCTGTACTGATCCTGCGTTACATCCTATATTATACTCCAGAGCTGCACTCACTATTCTGCTGGTGGAGTCACTGTGTACATACATTACATTACTTATCCTGTACTGTTCCTGAGTTACAGCCTGTATTACACTCCAGAGCCGCATTTACTATTCTGCTGGTGGAGTCACTGTGTACATACATTACATTACTTATCCTGTACTGATCCTGAGTTACATCATGTATTATACTCCAGAGGTGCACTCACTCATTCTGCTGGTAGAGTCACTGTGTACATACATTACATTACTTATTCTGTACTGATTCTGAGTTACATTCTGTATTTTACTCCAGAGCTGCACTCCCTATTCTGCTGTTGGAGTCAAGGTGTATATACATTACTTATCCTGTACTGATCCTGACTTACATCCTGTATTATACTCCAGAGCTGCACTCACTATTCTGCTGGTGGAGTCACTGTGTACATACATTACTTATCCTGTACTGATCCTGCGTTACATCCTGTATTATACTCCAGAGCTGCACTCACTATTCTGCTGGTGTAGTCACTGTGTACATACATTACTTATCCGGTATTATTGCGCCTGCACACAGACCCTGGATGCTGAGGGGGTCCCATAACGTCCTCTGCTCCAAATCTGGAAACCAGTCTAAAACCCATCATAGCTGGGCCCAGGAGTTTCTAGTGACATCTCTATATGCCAGGAATATTCTCATATAACATATAAACTGGCGCCATGAGTGAATGTTCCCTACGTGTAGTTTCTATATTTATAGTCGCAGTCATGACCGGAGGATGGGGGATGTTGTTGCAGACGGTATATTTCTGACATTACATGAAGCTCTTTGCACCACTTCTCCTTTGTGTCACAGAAGACACATTTGGTCAGATCTTTGGTCAGACTGTCCATATAAAACATGCCTGATCTCATGGAGCAGACCTCTCAGCTGATGGCTACATAACGTTCTCTGGATAGGTCATCAGTATCTGATTGGTGTGGCTTTGACAACCGGGATCCCCACCGATCAGCTGTTTGACAAGGCAGCGGTGTGGCCTTCTCAGCTCGCCTAGGCCATGTGACATCACGTTGATCGGTCATGTGGCGTAGACGCAGCGGAGTCCCATTGATGTGAATGGGGTTGAGCTGCAATACCAAGCACAGCCACTATACAATGTACGGCGCTGTGCTGGGAGAGCTGATAAAAGGCCATGGCGCTATTGCCTCTTCAAAGAGCTGATTGGTGGGGTCCTGGGTGTTGGACCCCCACCGATCAGATACAGATGACCTATCCAGAGGATGGGTCAGTTAAAAAACTCTCAGAAAATCCCTTTAACATAGCAAAACTGCCCAGGAAAAAGTGCTGCATTGTGTCGTTATGTGTCGATATGTTGAGAGTTGTAGTTTTGCAACAGCTGAGGAGTCCTAGGACAGTATGAGGTTTACATAAGTAGACAAGCTATTTTCAGTAGGCAGGTCCTGTAGCAACTTGCTAGTAACGAGGGTGCTGCTGTTAGGACCCCTATTATCAGCAGAGGGACTACCTTACTACCCATAGAATGCATAAGAGTTTACCAAGTGTATAACCTTTATGACTAGATACCCCTTTCAAGCTGTTACCTTCTGGTGGGAATGCAGCTCTAGAATTACATTCATGAACCAGGAAGCACAGGATGAACAGATCAATAGGTTCCAAGGGTGCACTGCTAAGTAAGTTTTCCTTTCAATTTCTTCCTTAGATTACAGAAAGTCTTACTAAATCCTGGCTAATGTGAGCGTAGATCAGGGGTGGGAACCTCCGGCCTGCGGACGGCATACAGCCCCCTGCCAGTACATATTGTAAAACGCTAATGACCGGTTACATTATAGAAGCGGTCATTAGAATGCGGAGCCACAGGAAGCTGAGAACAGCACTACACTGGCTGTACTCTTTTTCCCGGCCCCACGCTGTGTCCTGGACTACGTCTTGGACAGTGTCAGGACGTAGTGCACATAGACGCGTACAATGACCTGATGCTGTGCGCTGTCAGGTCACAGTACATTGCGGCGGGAAGAAGACCAGGGAGGTAAGTGAATCTGCCAAGTGGCAGCACCGTCTAGAGCTGGAGAGGTAAGTTTATTTTTTTATTTATTTTAAATGTATGATCTTAGGTCTGATTGGGGCTGACCTGAGGCTAATGGAGGGTCTGATCTGGGGCTGTGGGGTTTGATCTGAGGCTGGGGGAGTCTGGTTGGGCTGTCTGAGGCTTGGGGGTTTGATCTGAGGCTGGGGGTGGGGTCTGATTTGAGGCTGGGGTGCCTATTGAGGGTCTGATCTGAGGCTGGGGGGTCTGATGGGGCCTGATCTGAGGCTAGGGAGGGTCTGATGGGGGTCTGATCTGAGGTTTGGAAGTCTGATGGGGGTGTGATCTCAGTCTGGGGGTCTGATCTGAGGCTGATGTATGCTGGAGGGTCTGATAGGAGGCTGATGAAGGTGGGGGCAGATCTGAGGTGGAGAAAGGGACAAAGGCAGGAACAGTTGCGAAAAAAGAGGCATGGAGAGTGAAAGCTAGGTGAACCCCTCTTGGTTTAGCTTGGCTGCCATTAAAGACAAAAAAAGAACTAAAAATATAACATTCTCAACTTAAAAATTAGACTGCTATATGTGGTCAAAATGGCACCTGTACTATTTGTAATATAGAGAGTGCAGCTGCCATTTTGTGCTACAAAAATACAGCTCTAGATTTCTTTAATTGAAGCGCAATTTCTGTAACTTACCCCTAAGTCACTTATATATTTGACCAAATAGAGCCGTCAGATTTTTAAGTTGAGAATTTTGTATGGCCTCCGAATGATGTTACAAATCTTCAAATGGCTCTCGGCAGCAAAAAGGTTCCCCACTGCTGATGTAGATGAAGAACCGAGGTGTACCTACCAGCTGTCCTTGAAAGCAGGGCCTCATTCAGACGGGTATATTGTGCCTATTTTTAAAGGGGCTGTCCGGCTGCTTGGGGAAAGAGCTGATTTCTCCCAAATAATGATCCATCCTAGCGATTGGAGGTGGTCTAGGACTTTCTGTAACGCTGGGTTTAGACCTGAGCGTTTCTGAGACGCGCGTTTTTGGCAATAGTAAACACGCGTTTTACGCGCGTTTGTGTGATTGACTGCAGTGTTGTCCAATGACCAAATATCCCTGTCTATATGAAGTTTGGCCCTTCCAGCATGTTGCAAATTCATAAAAGCGCGTTCGAACGCGCGTTTTCAGTGTCAAACACGCGCAAAATACAAGCGTTGCGCGTTCCCATTGAAGTCTATGGGCCAAAATGCGCGACAAACGCCCCCAAAAAACGAAAGTACTTGTTTATGCGTCGGGCGTTTTTTAGCGCGTTCGAACCCGCTGTAAAACGCGAAAATGTGGACCAGTCCCATAGGGAAGCATTGGTTTGCATCGGTTATGCGTTTTACAGCGCGTTCGAACGCGCTGTAAAACGCGCAAGTGTGAACTGAGGGTTAGTGATCTTGTAGTAGACCTTTGTTGTCCACTATCACTAGAAGATCGTCTAGATACGGGATGACACAGATTGCTTCTTGTCTAAGGGCCGCTACCACCTCCGCCATGATCTTTGTGAAGACTCTCGGCGCTGAGGAAATTCCGAAGGGGAGACATACAAATTGATAATGTTGGATGTGACCCCTCCTGTGTATTGCAAATCTTAGTAATTTTCTTGATGTTTTGGGTATAGGGATATGGTAATAAGCATCCCTCAAATCGATCACCGCTTTCCTTTTTATTAATTTTACTGCCGATCTTAAAGTTTCCATCTTGAACTTTTGATATTAAACATGTTTGTTCAAGGGTTTTAGATTTATTATAATTCTGGCCTTCCCGCTAGTTTTTTTTATACTAAGAATAGGCGAGAGTAGTCGCCCTCTCCTAGCTGATTTTTCGGAACAGGTTCTATTGCTCCTAATTTTAGTAAATCTTCTATGGTACCTTGTTAAAAGAGGGGGGGTAGTGGTGATACATTTTTCTGGAGGGGAAGACTGTAATTCCACCCGGTAACCCTCTCTTATGACGTTTAGGATCCATGAATTTGATATTATTTGCTCCCAAGTTCTTAAAAAGGTCTTCCACCTACTTGTATGGCGTCGTTGGGTTAGAGGAGGAGGTCTCTCCTCTGTTAGGGCTAAAAAGGAAATTTCTTCCCTTACCTCCTTTTGCATAACTCCACCTCCCCGATTTCCCCTTATCTTTTTTTGCCCGATTGGTACTGACGGCCACGAAAATTCTGTCTTTTTGATCTACATCTCTCTTCTGGAAAACTCCTCTTTTTGTCAGTGGTGTTTTCTAAGATTTTGTCTAGATCTGGTCCAAAAACGTATTGGCCGTGAAAGGGAAGGGAAATTAGCTCGTTTTTGGATGAAATGTCCCCAGCCCAAGCTTTGAGCCATAGCACCCGTCTTGCCGTGTTAGATAACACTGCCGTGCGGGCTGAGAGTTTTACGGATTCAGCTGCAGCATCCGTAGGGAAATTAGTCGCCATTATCAGTAGAGGAATGCTTTCTAGAATCTGATCTCTTGGCGTTTTATTGATTAGAGGAATCTCCAATTGCTCTAACCACAGATTAAGGGTTCTAGCTACACAAGTAGAAGCCACCCCTGGCTTAAGAAGAGCTGCCGTAGCCTCCCGGGTTTTTCGTAGTAGGTTTTTTGCTTTCCATGGGATCTTTAAGTTGCGCTGAATCTTCAAATGGTAGGGCGGTGTGTTTAGCTACTCCACAGGAGCGTCTACTCTGGGAATGGATTCCCAATCAGTGCAATCCTCATCGTTAAAAGGATAGCGCCTCTTGATACCCCTGGGAATGAAAGATCCTTTATCTGGCTTCTCCCATTAGGACTTAACTTCTGAATATTATCTGGAACTGGGAATACCGATTTTCTCTTTCCCCCTAGACCCCCAAATATCTCTTCCTGCACCAACTTAGGCTTTTTAGGCACTTCCATCTGAATTGTGGCTTTTATAAGCTCATCAATGTCATCCGGATTAAATAGGAACCGTTTATATTTGTTTTCTTCTTCAGAAGATGCATAGGTTTTTTCATGTTTCGGCGTCCGAGCCTAGCGTCAGAATCCGAATCGCAACTATCACGGATGATTTGAGGAGGGTTATGGGGAGCTGGATCCCGGGAAGCTAGTGCGGACTGAATCTCTTCCTTAACTAATGTCCTGATATCTTTTCCCACATTAGACGTACGTTCTTTACATAAGGGTTTAGCTCCTGTGCTGGGTAAACGCTTATAACATATTCCACATTTTCTTGTCTTTTTTGGAGCTGTAGCAGAATCCTTTTCTCCCTGAAAATGTAAGGGAGAGAAGGATCAGCTAACCAGGGAATGGGGGTGGTACACCATGTTCCTGAAACCAGGCTACTCACAACTCCTGGATTTGATGCAGGCTCGGCGAGACGGGGCACTCATCTGAAAAAAATCCGCTCCCGTCCACCACAGACACTGTACTGTTCCTCCCCAGTGGAAGGAATCACGCTGTCCGGATGCCATTTAGCAGCCTTTTATGCTTCCTGTGACCTGATCTTACCTTATACGCCGGCGGGAGCACATCACAGTGTCGCTACAGCCGCCATCTTCCTTCCCCACTACATGAAATCCGCCAGGGACCGCCGCAGGGGGATCTTCGAATGGGACAGCAACAGTCTGCGCCCGTGCACAGGCCACTAGAAGAGGAGGGAGAGCCGCACTGTGGATCCGACCTCGGCCTGCATGTGTGTTTCACAGGTGGGCCCAAAGGCATGCACCTCTCCTGCTAGGACAGGAAAAACACTGGCGATGGAGGGGAAGGAGTGGGATTTAAACCTCTCGGTGTTTTTCCTGTCCTATCAGAGAAAGTCAGTCTCAGGATGTGGTGTTATGGAGACGACTAGCAAAAGAAGATTCTCTCATATCATCCGGCTGTGCTCGTTCCTTGCGCCAAGCAGTGAAGTTCTTGAATCCGCTTCTAAGAAGTAACACGCCACTTCTGAAGCCGATTTGAAATTCATGGCGGAAGAAACCCCCCAAAGCGCTACCATGTGGCACACAATGGCATTTTTTTTTTTTCAACTGAAGTGTATGGGAGGCTGTTGGCAGCATCTTGATAGCGGAGTCTTTTCTGCGACGTGTGAACATGGCCATTGTTTGTATCTTCTCCCTGTGTTTGCACGGGTTTCTCCCATGCTCCAAAAACATACGGATAGGTTAATTTGAAATTCAGACCGAGAACCCCAGCGATAAAATAAGTTAGTGTCTATATAAGGGAATCAAATAAATAGAATATCTGTCCCTCCGGGAGTCTGTGCACTAAACTAGCCCATTGCTCGTTCCCCAAAGTGCTGAGCAATTAGGCAGGTAAGGAAGACGGTGCCCTATATGTGATGAGCATAGTCGTAATATGCCCCTGAGACCAGTAGGCCTTCAAAATTGGTTCCTTGGAAACACTGTGTTTTTACACTTGCAAACCACTGAAGGACATGAAGTAAGCCGTCATAATGTGGTTGGTTAAAACCACAGAAATGACTTCCTGCATTCTGGCACACACACGTCGCATCTCTTTCTTATTTCCATCTAATGGGTAGCAGGGAGGAATGGATGCCCATGTCATCAGAGGGATTGCCCCTGCAGACCTGTGACATCACACTGTGCGGCAGTGATTGGGAGATGATGTCACATTACAAAGAAGGTGCAGTCACAGTGTGGGAATAGATGGCACAATACAGCTGGGCATACATACCCGATTTTTGTCAATGGACTTGTCAGTCTAAGTGCTCATGAACACAAATTTATTGTCCGCACCCGATCTGCATTTTTGTAGGTTGGATGCAGAACTATTCACTGCAATGCAACGGGGCCACTAAAGAGTCAGACAGCACACCATGTGCTGTCCGCATCTGTTTGGGGGAGATTTTTACAGCTTCCATTTACTTCAATCATAGCTGAATAAACCCTTATGCACTGAGCTCCCCCTAGTGGTGTCTGCATGAAGCCAGTTTTATTAGGGAACCCAACAGCCCCATGTTTAACTTCTTCATTCCCTTTACTCCTTCTCTCATGCTGTTTCTGATGGTGCCTAATGCTACTATTTTGCAGTATGTAAATACACTCTTTGAAGCCATGGGGGCTGCTTCCTTTGAACTCGAGGCCTAATGGGGGTCTGGTCCAAGGTCTGATATGGGGGGGTCTGGAGGTCTAACGGGGTCTGGTCTGACATAGGGAGTTTGACATACATCCAAGCTGAACTCTTGCACCAGGGCCCACAAGCCTTTAGCTACGCCCCTGACGCCATCTCCGCCTTTCTTCAAGTCTTGCACAGGAGTGCACCGTCTCTCCATGGTGCCTGCACAGCGAAACTTGGTTTTCGGTGCCTGGCTTCCCTGCTTCTCTGTGTTTGCCCCAGACAAGTTCACTGGAATTTAGTACCACTAGTCTGCAGAGATCTAAGTGATGAAAACCCATTAGGACACATAAAAGAGAGAGAAAGCTTAAAATTGCACTCAAATTTCAGTCCTAACTTTAATGCACAAGGACAGATAAGAAAAGTTGCAATATTACCAAAAAATGTTGGTTAAAACAAAAATGCGTATTTACAAATTTACAGCGAGACCTATATATTAATAATAGAGCAGTTTACAAGTTTCTATAAGTTATACAGAATGGATGTGCAATGTACAGGACTGGACTGTCACTTGGGTTTTATATTTTTTGGGGGGAGAAAACAAACAGCCAATCCCTGAATTAATCTAAATGCAGAGCAGGAAGAATGTATAATGTGTTCCAAGAATGTGAAGCTGCGACATGCTGTAACCACACAATTATCCAGCTTCTACTTCCAGCCCTCATAAATTCAGTCATACAAGCAAGAACACACAATAGAGGCCATATACTTTCCAATTACAACCTGAGAGGACCTGCTGGCATTTGTAGTTCCTCAACAGCTGGACTATGCAAGCTCAAAATGGACGAAATCGACCCGAGACCCTCAGGGTGATAACTATTGCACATATTAAAACTGCTGAAATTCTTCTCGTGTCTACAAGACGAGAGCCGGCTGCAATAAATATATAGCGTAGAATGAGGCGTCCACCATCTCATGAGATGGACCAGTGAGATTTGAAGGTCTTGATGATGCGAGTCAGTGTTGACCTCTTCTAACCTGGTAAACATCCCGTGTGTCATAAGGACCAGTTGAGCACATCTAATATTAAAGGGGTAATCAAAGTTCAATAAAAACTCGAGCAGCAGGTTTAAATGTGATAAAATAAAGAAATACTCCCTTCTTATCTCAGCTGTCGCTTCCATCGAAGAGCTCCCGTCACGCAGGGCTGACGTTATCTTCTTGGCTGTAGTGGTTACATTCTGTACGCACAGGTCACCGTACAGCCAATCACTTGCCTTGGCAGTATCTGGAACATGAAGACAGCAAAAGGCTGCAGCAGTGACATGTGTGCATAGGTCACCTCTACAGCCTGGAAAAGAAACACCGGCGGGAGGACTGCAGCGAGACACTGGAGTTGGGAGAGAAGTGGCAAGGATGGCTTCTTTTTCCATTTTATCACATATACAGCTGCTGCCCATTTTTTCACAGCCCCTTTAATAATTTACATTTCATATATTAGAGTGTCACCCTGCGGGCTTAAAAATGACACAGACCACAAATTCCTCTCATCCTTCAAGACTAATCTTCCTCTTTGACCTCAGGGGATACAAACTCTTTTGTACTGAAGGACTCGGCCGTCTTCTCATGTTCAGCGCTGGTGCCATCTTTGCTGCAGGTTCGCTCTCACGTGGGGTGGTTTCTAACTCTTTTGGTACAGTCTTTGCCATGTCCTGTAATACTACTTTACTGGAAAAGATATCTTGTCTTATACGAGATAACTGCAACACAGGCTGAAGGCTGAGAACTTGGGAAAATCCTTCGGCTTTTTCCAACTGAGCCGGAAGCGCCTAGGAAACAAACAAGGGCTTGCATTTACCTATGCGAGTGCACCAATACATAGTCATAAATCATGTAAAAATATAGTGCAAAATGACACATCTACTCTTATAAAACTCAACTGCCCCCAGCTTACCAACGGGGCGCGACAATTTGCGCCACAATAAAGTTAGACAAAAGTGTCTATCCATGCACCAAATTTATCATCCAGCATTAGCCGCGCTGGTAAATGTGGTGCAGGTCGAGACGGCCTGTTCATGCCATCTACAGGATTAGGCCTCAACCAATGATGCATGCCAGTACATAGGGCCCCCATAGTGGTCCTTCCCCTCTTCTCCATAGTGCCCCCCATAATGTGCCAGTATATAGGACCCCCATAGTGCTTCCCCTCTTCAATTGGTTATATGACACGTCAGACGCTGCCAGCATCCAAGTGATCGCCCCTTGCAGCCGCCATGACATGTGGAAACCCTTACAAGGATTACAGGGTCCGCAGGGGAGGGCAGAGGGGCCCGGAGGGGAGGGCATAAACACAGCGGGCACCATGACACTTAACTGAGCACTACAACCCCCAACTGGGGCTCAGCCTCTGCAGTCCCCACAACACTACAACCCCCAACTGGGGCTCAGCCTCTGCAGTCCCCGAATCACTACAACCCCCAGCTCTTTTCACCTCTTGTCATTCTCTTTCCCACCGCTTCTCATTCACGTTATGCATCTTGTCATTCTCTTTCCCCCTCTTCATTCACTTTACGTATCTTTTCATTCACTTTCCGCATCTTGTCATTCCCTTTCTTGTCTTTTCCCCGCTTGTCATTCTCTCCCCCCCCTCCTTTGTCATTCTCTTTCACCCTTTTCATTCCCCCCCCCCCCCAAATGTCATTCTCTTTCTGTCCCCCCCCCCCCTCCGCTACCTCTAGTGTAGCGTGGCCGAGCTCTGTATGGTCCACAGGTACAGGCGCTTTTGTTTCCTGTACCCGGATGGACAGACAGAAAGTACACACTGTGTGCGCACTTCCGGTCAGTCCGGCCGGGTACAGGAGACAGATGCTCCTGTACCTGCAGACCATGCAGGGCTCGGCCACGCTATAATGAGGGAGTGACAGGAGGAGCGCTGAGCGCTTCCCTCCTGTCAGTCCTCTCTTCATGCTGCACCCGGACGGTGCACCCTCATGGACGCGCCACCCGGGCAGTGCTGCAGCCGCCTCTATATAGAGCTCGGGCGGCTGAAGCATGAAGGGGCCGCGCTGCTAGTCTGCACTGGCCCCACGCCCTGGCACCTTAGAAAACGGGTTGACAAATACCCAGGCGCCAGGACCAAATTCCTGGTCGCCATGGCGAACTGGGATGTGTCGAGCCCTGACCTAGGTCATTATTATCCGATCGGTGAGGGTCCAATACCTCTCACCCCCACCCATCAGCTGTTCCCTGCAGCCTCCTGTGCTGGAACTAGAATTTTGAATTAAACAGGAAGCAGACCGCTCTGTGCAAAGTGCAGTGGCCACGCTGGGTTACTGCAGCTCAGCTCCATTTCTCTTCAATGGGAGCGGAGCTGCAGTAACTGGGCATGGACGCCACACTTTGAACTGTGCCGTCTGCTTCCTTCTACATGCAAAGTTTAGTTTCACCACCGGAGGCTGCAGGTAACAATTGATCGGCGGAAGTGCAGAGTTTCGGACCCTCGCAGATCAGATATTAATGACGTATCCTGAGGATAGGTCAATGTCAGGAGCTTGGAAAACCCCTTTAAGAACTCATATAAAGGCAGAGCACCACCTGGTGGCTGGAATATTACTTATGCTGTACTCGTGCAGCAGGCCAGTTGAATCTTTGAAAACCCCATGGGATAATTTGCAGGAAATTCCAGAATTTCGGTATAAACCCAAGTTGCACATGGCTTAGCAGACAAGGAAGTATTTAGAATATGATCCACCAGCAAAATATAGGAGATGGACTAGAGGACTAGAATGTACACTGAAGGATAGGACACTTGAATAAACCTTTCAGTTGACATGTACATTAGTGTTAAACATGCCATGTACTACACAGAAATAATGTGTCAAAGATCTCTGCTTGCTGTCATTCAATAGAAACCGTCCACAATTACTTCCAAGAGATAAATCTCTGCCCTGGTCATGTGATGGACACACATACAGTAGTTCTGATAACTGCGCTGTGTGCCTTTATGCCCATCACAGGACCAGGGTGGAAAATGATGAAGGTTCCTATTGAATGACAGCATTGATTTCCAGCACCAGTGCCACATCTGTGGAGCTGAGCTGCAATACAACCAGCAGACAGAGGTGGCAGTGTTTTAGGAATAAAACAGCCATGTACTTCAAACATTAGACAACCCCTTAAACTGATATCTTGATGGGGTTCTTCTTCAGTCCCAGCTTTCTTACCTTCATGGTTTCTTTAATCTGCTGAGAGATGGAGGTCGTGGTAGCAGTTTGTTCCGTCATGCGAGATTCTAAGAAAAAACATTGGATAGGTTTTACTACACACATTGGGTGGGGGGGACCCCTCATTCATTATAATCCCCTAGCCCTGACAACTTTTTGAACACCACTGAGCATAAAGTTAGGCACATGCTATGTTGCTATGTTACCTTAGCCACTAGGTAGCAGCAGGGGCTTGGCGGAGACGGGGCCATCACCCCTGGCAAATTTACTAGGATTTACACCAGTTGTTCACTGGGGTTGTGAACGTCGTCTTCGGGTACAACCACACTGCGCAATCATGGGCTGTGATCCTAATTAAATTAGTGAGGACCACACTGTTTGGTCAGTCTGCATTGATAATGGCCATGCAGCACCCGCAACACTGTGCAGTCATTAACAGTGTGGTCCTCATTAGTTTATTTAGGACCTGTTGCAAACTATACGGCCACACAGCACCCAACTGCGTTGCAACCATGACGTGACTGTGCCGCGTGGTAGTACATTTATAAGACAGCCAAGCACCTGCTTTAGGGCAGCATGGGACACCTGTGCAGGACTTTTCTACAGCACTGTGGAATGAAGGCCCCTAATAACCACCATAAAAAGGTGTATAGTGGTCATTAGTAAAGGCTCATACACTCACCAGATGTTGAATCAAGCGTCAGCTGTTTGGGCTCCACAACTGGTTTGTAGTGATTCTGTAAAGAAAAAGGAATTAGTGAAGATTTATAAGTACGTCCAAACAATTATTACAGTAATTCAATCTCAAATGTTTTAGTCCAGGAATAAAAGAACTGAATTATAATGAGAGATACAGAAGATGTAAAGGGGCTGTACCTGTTCATACAAAACTATAACTTGTCCTGCAAAAAAATAAGATCTCACACAAGTACATTGATAGGGAGGAAAAAAAAAAAAGAGTTGTAGCTCTTGGAATGCGATTTAAAAAAAAAAAACTGTGTAGTCACTAAGGTGTTAAAGCATATGGAGGTAACAGGTCGTCCCTCAGCTCAGGACTCTTCTTCTATCATCCCACAACCACATTCATGTATGATACAGATGTCCATTGACTTCACTGGGTGCCATATATTTCCTACGTGTCGTATTAACCTCTGATCGCCCAACTGCCAGATCAGATCATTGCTGGGAGAAGACTCCATGGGACAAGGGATGTCCTAACAATGAATATATATTTGCCCACATACCAATATTTCACGCTCAACTTTCAGCATTTTTACAAAGTGACCCAGGATTTTTCTTGGGTGTCGTTTTCTTTCATGGCAGTCTCTACGATGGCGTCGTCCAGTTGGTCTTCAAGAATTTTAATATCCGGTTCTATAGGAAAAGGAATGCATGACAGATTATGTCTTACTGCACGTATCCAAAAACAGTTTAGCAGAAAGAACATACGACATTATTTTAAGCAACTGATTGCAGATTTCTCTGTACAACTTCTGTAAGGCTACTTTCACACTAGTGTTTTTGCGGGATCCGGCAGGGTTCAGAAAAAAAGCTTCCATTATTGATAATACAATCATCTGCATCAGTTATGAACGGATCCGGTTGTATTATCTTTAACATTGCCAAGACGGATCCATCATGAACTCCATTGAAAGTCAGTGGGGACGAATCCGCTTTCTATTGTGTCAGATAAAGCGGATCCGTCCCCATTGACTTGCATTGTGGGTCATGACGGATTCATCTTGCTCCGCATCCCAGGACGGAAAGCAAAACAGAAAAGTTTTTTTCTGGTATTGAGACCCTATGACGGATCTCAATACCGGAAAATATTAACACTAGTGTGAAAGTAGCCCCACGCCAACATGAGAGGGTCCTTATTTATTGGATTTTTTTATAGATCATCAATTAAAGCGATTTCCATCTCAGACACTGTTGGCTTATTGCTAGAATATGCCATCAATGTCAGAGGCCCCACCTCTCTGACCCGCTACTAGATCCAGAAAAGGGTCCCCAAAGTGAAGGAGAGCACACCATGAGCGCAGATTGCTCTGCATTAACTGCTATGGGACTCTGGAAAATAGCCAAGCGACCACTCAGACATCCCATAGCGGTGAATGGAGACAGCAATGCACATGCATGTCCACCTCTCCATTCACCACTACGGGACTGCTAGAAATAGCCAAGCGAGGGTGGCCGCGCATGCACAGCTGCTTCCAGTTGACTTTAGGGGTCCTGTTCCCAACACAGGATCAGGACCTGGGCCTGGTGACATATCCTACCAATATACCTTCAATGTCCTAGATGGGAACACTCCTTTAAAAATTAAATACTGTCTAGTAAATGTCTCAGTTCACATTTGCGCTGTCACTTCTGTTCTGAACAGAAGATCATGGTGTTCACCACTGGCGTGTGATAATGTCAGCCGTCAGGTTCTGGTGTGTTGCCAGTTTTCACAGGAAAAAATGCACTATTTTTCCCATAAAATACGGAAGCTGCAACTGAGCTACTAACACAGATGTGAACAGAGCCTTAGGCTACATTTAGACTCGCGTTTGGTGCGGATCCGTCATGTACATACACATCCGTTCAGATAATACAACTGCATGCATCCATTCAGAACGGATCCGTTTGTATTATCTGTAACATAGCCAAAACGGATCCGTCTTGAACACCAGTGAAAGTCAATAGGGGCGGATTCGCTTTCTATTGTGCCAGTCAAAATGGATCCGTCCCCATTGACTTACATTGTATGTCAGGACGGATCCGTTTGGCTCAGTTTCGCCAGACGGACACAAACGCAGGCAGCCTCCAGAGCGGAATGGAGACGCAACAGAGCCCAACTGATGCATTCTGAGCGGATCCTTCTCCATTCAGAATGCATTAAGGGCAAAACTGATCCGTTTTGGACCGCTTGTGAGATCCCTGAACGGATCTCAGAAACGGAAACCAAAACGCCAGTGTGAAAGTAGCCTTAAAGGCTCTATATCTCCCTTACCCGATGCCGTGTCCGGAGTTTCGTGCCATGACTGCCCATTAATGCTGACATTATCCTGAAAAGCCGTTTCAAAGTTCTAAAATTAAACAAATTTTAATCATTTTTTCTTAAAGCAAAACAAACATGGAATATTAAGAAATATACAATAACCCAGTCTATGACACTAACAGACCCCAAGAAAAAGGAAGGTCCCCATCACCCCCATTCCCTGCCGTGAGGAGAAGCTAAATAACGGGATTGTCCAATATAAAAAAAAAAAAAAATTTGCCTACAAAGCAGGGGATGGGATGCAATGATAAACGGCTGTCTCTCACCTGGTCAATGCCCTCACCCATCCAGCTCTGGTGCTCCTGTCAGTCTTTGTTAAAGGAAATGTGTCACCAAAAATTTTATTTGTCAGTTAAAACCAGATAGTAACACATCTCTTTTTTTTATCTGATTTTATTTTCGGATTATAGATTTTTTTTATTCTAGGTTCTGAACATTATTATGGGGGCAGCCATTGTGCCTGAGCTTTTCTTAATAGCATTTACAAAGCTTTAAAAAAAAAAGTGCTTTCCGGCAGCCCCATGGGCCATAGACACCATGGTCAGGAGGGGACCTCAGTGACTTCTATGGGAGAGACTTCTAGGCACGCTCTGTGACCTGTGCGGAGGTCATTGTACAAGGAAAGAATAAATAATCTGTGACAATCACCTATTGTGAATGGTGGATTGTGTCTTATCTATACACAGAGGTGGTAACATTACAGGCAGGATTAGAAAAATGTATACCGCATTTTTAGCCCTATAAGATGCACCTATAGGCTTTAGAGGAGGAAAATAAGTAAAAAATTACTTTTCATTAGACCTCAGCTCAGACCCCCATGTTATTTAAACCCCCAATTAGACCTCAGATCTGAGCCGCAATGTGAATTACCCCCCCTTTAGAGGGGGACGGGGACGTCTTATAGGGCAAAAAATACAGGAACTACAGTAAAGTGACCTGTACAGACCTATTATTAGGCTTAGTGGCCAGTAGGAAAACTGCAGGATAGATAGACATTGAAAATTAAAATCATCAAAAATATGGTGACTATAAAATCATGATTTAACCCCTTAAGGGCATCTGACGTATATGTACATCAGAAGTCCGGTCCCTAAACATGGCGCCCGCTCGCACGTGCAGCGGGCTTACATAGCCGCCGGGTTTCTGCCATTTTAAATAGGAGACCCGCGGTACATGTATGCGATCAGCCATAAGGTGCCATTAGAAAGTACGGTAGCAGCCCGACGAAGCGCTTTCAGCGCGAAACGGCCGTCGCTCAACTCACTGCATGAAATCCTTGGCGTCCTGCCCAACACTGCCTGCACGCTGATATATTAAATAAAGCGACCCTATAAGACTTCACTGGTGAGTGCCGCCCCGTTCTTTTCTACATTATTTAAGATTATTGTATCCACGCTTCTTGGGGCTGTGCACCGCTGATAGTGTTGTGACTACAGGGGACTGGCAGCGCTGCCTGATCGACTCGATTTCAGTCCGGGTGATTTCCTTGGAGTGCTGGTCCACCCCCTTCGTTCCTGTCTATTAGAAAGTACAACTTGTCCCGCAAAAAATAAGCCCTCATACGGCTATGTGAATGGAAAAAATACTAAATAAATTAGGACTATGGGAAGGCGGGGAGTGAAAAACAAAAACGCAAAAATGGAAAATCTCAGGGTTCTGAAGGGGTTAAACAATAGGTCATTTTTTGAGGACACATTCCCTTTAATTGTGTGATCAATGAGGATTGTGATAGGCTGTAGTGGTCACATGCACAAGGTTGACACTGCAGAACAGTTTAGGCTACCTGCATACGAGTGCAGGAAGACCTGCAGAAATTCCACATGTGTTTTTGGGGTGGATTAGATGCGGTTTTGCAGAAGATTTCATTCTATAGTGTTCAAGCACGACCACCACTGATGGATTGCAGGGTGGTCGTAACCATGGAAACGAGCAGTGTATAATGGAATGGAAAAATGAATCCAGCCAGCAAAGGAGGCAATATGGACAATAACAATACATTAGTAAGTGCCTTGTATTAACTTCCTCTACATCAGGGCTTATGGTTATATGACACGTCAGACGCTGCCAGATCCACGTGATCGCCCCTGGCGGCCGCCATGACATGTGGAAACCCTTACAAGGATTACAGGGTCCGCAGCGGAGGGCAGAGGGGTCCGGAGGAAAGGGCAGAGGGGTCCAGAGGGCATAAACACAGCGGGCACCATGAGACTTTACTGAGCACTACAACCCCCAGCTGACGCTCAGCCTCTGCAGTCCCCACATCACTACAACTCCCACCTGGGGCTCAGCCTCTGCAGTCTCGGTATCACTACAACCCCCAGCTCTTTTCCCCTCTTGTCATTCTCTCTCCCCCTCTTTTCATTCTCTTCCCCACCCCCTCCAGTGTAGAGTGGCCGAGCTCTGTATGGTCCGCGGGTACAGGAGCTTTAGTTTCCTGTACCCGGGCGGACTGTCAGTCCGGCCGGGTACAGAGACAGATGCTCCTGTACCAGCGGACCATACAGAGCTCGGCCACGCTACACTGGAGGAGTGACAGGAGGGAGCGCTGAGCGTTTTCCTCCTGTCAGTCCCTCTCTTTATGCTGCACCCTCATGGACGCGCCAGCCCGGGCAGTGCTGCAGCCGCCTCTATATAGTAGCGCTCGGGCGGCTGCAGCATGAAGGTGGCCGGCGCTCCTAGTCTGCGTCGGCCCTGCGCCCTGGCACCTTAGAAACGGGTTGACAAATACCTAGGCACCAGGACCAAATTCCTGGTCGCCATGGCGACCTGGGATTTGTCGAGCCCTGCTATACATAATAAATGCTGAAGTGACACAACCCCTTTAAAGACAGGCGGGACCACCAGGGATTGACCAGGTGAGTAGTAGGTCCTCTACTAACCCTTTTTAAGGGTTTTGTAAATAAGAAAACGATGGAGCGAAGCTGCTGAATTCTCCCATGAATTGTTCTCATGTGGAAAACTGTTAACCCCTTCAAAACCATAATTTTACATTTATGCATTTTAGTTTTTTACTCCCTGCCATAACTCTTTTTCTTGTTCCGTTCACATGGCCATATGAGGGCTTATTACTTGCGGGACAAGTTGTACTTTCTAGTGGCACCATTTAATATTGAACAGAATGTAGAGGGAAGCAGGGAAAAAAATTCAAGGAGAGGTGAAATTGGAAAAAAACTGTCTTTACAGTGTTCTCAGCTATAATGCCATACTACGACCGTATGGCTTTTTTAGTATTTTGCAGTCCGTTTTTAACGGATCCGTTGTTCCTTTTTTTGTTTCCGCTCCGCAAAAAATCTCTGTATGGTTTCCGTAGGTCAGGCATGCTCAACCAGCGGCCCTCCAGCTGTTGTAAAACTACAACTCCCACAATGCCCTAATGTAGGCTGTTCGGGCATGCTGGGAGTTGTAGTTTTGCAACAGCTGAGGGCCGCTGGTTGAGCATGCCTGCCGTAGGTGATCCGTTGTTTGCTGATCGCAAAACAGAAACACAACATTTTTAAATCATTAATGTAATGTACAGGAATGTGTTTTAACAGTAAACACATGGGCAAAGTGGGCACGGATCCGCAAAAAACGGAAGACATACGGATGTGTTCTGTATGCATTCCGTATTTTTTGCGGACCCATTGACTTAAATGGAGCCACAGATGGGAATACCCCTTTAAGAATATATGTGAATGCGTCCTTAGAGTGAAGTGATTCGTCTGAAGAATTCTTCTTACCCAGATGAAGTTCCTGTGCTCCTGCTGCCTCTGCTCCTCGTTTAGGTAATTCTGGCTTTCCAAAATGTGTTTGCTGAATTCAGTGCACATTCCCAGCACCTCCTGTAAGAGCGGCTTGAGGTACACTGCACCTTGCTGTCTCTTGGGGAGCAGAGCTGGAAGCATTCTTTATAGGGCTTCTTGGTACCACGCCCAGGACGTTTAGAAGGACTTTGCACAGAGGTGTTTATGCGTTCTCTCTGGAGGGGCCGGCGTTCTCTCCGCTCCCACTTTGTAGACACCTGAGGGCCCAGCCTCTTTCACATCAGTTCTCTCAGTAGTCTCTATAGAGGGTCCTGCTTTCTCCGCACCTTTGTCGTTCTTGGGTTGGAGGATGCTCTACCTTCATGGGTGACGCCGTTGATCTTTCCAGCGGTTTCTTGCTCTTCTCCTCTGCTCACCTGGGAAGACGCCGCTCTCTCACACCATTTCTTCCTTCGTTAACCTGTAATACCAAGAAGATACCGAATTTCTTCATTTCAAAATCAGAATTAATATTTATCATACAGTGTGTTTATATATGTATATACCCTCATTTACCCTGACCAGGCACATTTTTATTTTTTTGGCCATCGCTTTTTTTGTTCAGTTATGTAAATTTTTGCACCTTTTTTCAATAACACATGGGGCTTTATTTTTACCTCCGTAGGACCCCACCAATCTAATAGTTGTTAGTCACGGTTACAACTACCCTGAAATCCAGCGGCGGTAGCCGTGCTTATACACTAGGCCTGCACAATATATCGCGAAAGCAATCGTCATCGCAATTAATCGCCATATCGCAATCTGCTGACCCAAAAATGCTGCAATTATATTATTAGTATTTTCGCTTATAAGACACACTTTTTCCCCCCAAAAGTGGGGGGGAATGGCAGTGCGTCTTATAAAGCGATGGTTGACTTTCTTTGTGACACGGACACTGTATCTCCGGCCGCTATGCTGCACAGCGCGGCCAGCGATACATCAGTTACAGTGCGGGGAGGGAGGAGGGGCTGGTGGAAAGTCGTTATTTTAATGAACACATGTTCTTCTATCTATTTTATTTATCTGTTCTGTGCAGCGCTATTAAGAAAATAGCAAGTTTTGTATTTTGTACTTTTGTAGTAATGCAAATATGTATTTTATAACATACATGAAATTTAGAAAATAATAAAAATAAAATTATCATTCTAAATGCAAATATGTATTTTATTTTGAAAACACTGCGCATTTCAGTTCTTGAGTTCAGCATAACTACATTTCACATTATCAGTCATCTGTGTGCGCTTTTACCTTGAAAATCCAAGCAGATAAACCTCTAGCACAATTCCCTTAAAATATCGCATCGCATATCGTTATGGCAATTTTTAGGGCCCTAATCGCAATCGCACAAAATTCCCATATCGTGCAGCCCTATTATACACTATAGGAAAAAAGTGTCGGCCTATGCTTGCTCCAGGCCACCAGAGAGGCCGGTACCTTTCCTATAGTCTGCAAGCACGACCACCGCTGCTGGATTGCAAGGTGGTCGTAAACCCCTGGAAACGAGCAGTGTATATTGTGATGGAAAAATGAATCAAGCCAACAAAGGAAGCAATATGGAGAATCACAATACATTGTATTAAAGGGTTTCTGCAGTGATTTATATTGATAACCCTTCTTCAGGATAGGTCATCAATATCTGATCTGCAAGGGTACAATACCCGGCATCCCCACGGATAAGCTGTTTGACAAGGAGGTGGCGCTCCATGCCAGCACAGCGCCCTGTTCATTACACTGCACACTTCGCCTCGGCTGTGTAGTGTCATGATGAGTACACACTCCATTCACTTCAATCGAGCGAGTACTTGTAATTACACTGCTGCTCCACAGAGACAACGCGTAAAGACCAGGAAGCCGCTCGCATGGACCGCCGCCTCCTGTTCAAACAGCTAAACAGTGAGGGTCCCGGACCCCTGCCGATCAGATACTGGTGACCTATCCCGACAATAAGTCATCAAAATCTCAGCACAACTCCTTTAAAGATGACCTTTCATCAGGCTAAAAATGTGTAGCTAAGTATGCTGACATGTAGAGCGGCGTCAGGGATCTCCCTGCACTTACTATTATCCCTGGACCGCCGCTCCCGTTCGCCGGTATAGGCTCCGGTATCTTCTGGGACTTGGTTATACTAGGAGGAACCTAAGTACACTTGGTTATAGCAGGCGTATCCCAGGCTGTAGCGCTGGCTAACGCAGCGCACAGCTCATATCCTGGGAGGTGTTTTTTCTCCCAGGTTGTGAGCTGAGCGCTGGGATTGGCCAGCACTACAGCCTGGGATACGCCTGCTATAACCAAGTGATACTAGGCTCCTCCTAGTATGACCAAGTCCCAGAGAGACCGAGCCTATACCTGGCGTAGGAGCGGCCCAGGGATAATAAGTGCAGGGAGATCCTGAGCGCCACGCTACATGTCAGCACACTTAGTACACATTTGCCTGATGAAAGGTCCCCTTTAACTTTCTCCCACATAATAAGTGCCATTTGCCGAAGTGAGAGGACTCCTTTAAAGAAGGATTTCACTTGAAGGAAAACTGATATAACAGGCTATACATCAGTTTTGCCAAAAGTGTTCCTTTAATTAATCCCATCACCTTCACTCCTATTCAACAAGCCCAATCCTTTTTCTCCTAGCAAGATATGCCGCCAGAGGTGTCCAGGAACAACTTCGTCCCCTCTCATACAGAAGACAAGCCAAGCATCCATATGTATGGGACAGTCAGGAGAAGGGGTCTATAATGCATGGTCAGCTTTAAAACCTGTAACAGCAGCAGTCTTAGGGAACGATATACACCGTAGATCTCTGCTCTGCATTGTGCCTCAGCTATTCCTCCTGGAAGTGTATAACTAAAGTGACAACTGGATATCACCATTTACCTACTGATAGGGGTGTGTCAGTATACAGTCTGACAGCATCCACCAGTGCGAGGTAGAAAAACTACCCCACCAACAAGGGGAATGGGAATGCCAAGTTTTCAAATTATCCACAGAGGGAATAATAGAGGAACAGCATAACACAGAGTTAGGATACTTTTACACTCTGCGCTTTCCTTTCCGCTACTGAGATCCGTCATGACTCACAATGTAAGTCAATGCGGACGGATCCGCTTTCTCTGACACAATAGAAAACGGATTCGTCCCCCATTGACTTTCAATGGAGTTCATGACGGATCACGTCTCGGCTATGTTACAGATAATATAACCGGATCCATTCATAATGGATGCAGGTGGTTGTATTATCAGTAACAGAAGCGCTTTGCTGATCCATGACGCATCCACCAAAAACACGAGTGTGAAAGTAGCCTTATGTGAAAAGATGCTCCAGAATTGTTATTTTATGTTGAATACCAGAAAACTGCGGTGACCCACGTCAGTGGCCCTCACATGACGGCTTGCATTAAGGAGAACCCGTCCCTCTCCTGACGTGTCAGTTTTAGTAACTACTTCCATTCCCCATGTAATAATTCTGGAGCATCTATTCCTATGTTGTACCATTCCTGCTAGAAGTTTACAAATAAATTGCCGGCAGTGAAGGCACTACTGGGTGTTACCAGTAGCAGGTGTGTCCGACTCTGTCCAATCAGTGCTGCTGGTGTCAGACTATGCAAGGACACCCCCCCTACTGGTAACAACCATCTTGTACCTTTACTGCAAGCTGCTGTTGATTCATTCATAACTTCTAGGAGAAATAACAGAGGATTGGCAAAACATGAAGCCATAAGAATCAATGCTTCCGACATCAGACATGTCAGGAGGGGGGACGGGTCCTGGGTGTCTGACAACTTTGCACGGAGAAAAAAAAATCAGTCCAGCAGCGAACGGTCCCGGCTCAGGTAACATTACATATAGGGAAGTCGCCCAAAGGGCTCAGCTGGACCCTAAGGTTTACACACCATAAAGGGGGATGATGCTCCATCTGTCTTTGGCTCCAGTCGGCTTGGACTTCCATTGTCTTGTACAGCGTTTCGACGTCTTCTTGTCTCGATCGTTTTCCCATTAATTATATGGGATTTCTCAGAAGGAGCCGGAGTGCTCTGCGTCCTGTCCTCAGTGGGAGGTACTGGTGCCAGCCCCTCCGCTTGGGGTACTGTTCCCTGGTTGTCAGCGGGGCATACTGGTGCCTGTTCCTGAGTGGGAGGTACTGGTGCCTGTTTCTCAGCTCGGGGTACTGGTCCCTGGTCGTCAGCGGGGCGCACTGGTGCCTGTTTCTCAGCAGGGGGTAGCGGTGCTGGGTTTCCAGTAGAGAGCACTGGTGCCTGCAACACAGCAAGGGTGCCTCCTGATGTTACCCCCTCACCAGCTGCAGTAGCACCCCTAGTTCTGCTGATATGACCAGGGTCCCTCTGCTTTCTGTCCCTTGGACCTCCTCTGGGGTCTCTTCTCAGAACTGCCTCCTCCAGACCCCACCTTATCCCGTTTTCCAGCAGACAGTCGAGTTCTGGGGCCTGATGTCCGGCGGCCGCTGGAGGACCCCTGAAGGCTCCGGGAATCGGGTGTCACATTTGTATCACCCCCTCCCTGCAACCGCAAACTTCTCCGTTTCGGGCTGTTACCATTTGCCGCCATTTTCAAAATTCCGGAAGCCGGCGCCGGATGTGTCCCCTCGCCAAACCTGTCCCCGCGAGAATAAAGCTGGCGAACTATAGTTCCGCATACTAAACCTGGATACCGGAGTGCTATATTTTTAATTAATACATCCCTTACCCTCAGAACTATTAATATAAGTACGTCAGAAACACAGTAGCCAAATAATATTAGGTACATCACACCCTGGCTCGCATCACAACGGAAGTGACGACGCCATCTTAGTACTCCACGATACCCTCCCTGCATTCATTTTTTGTTTTACAATATTCAAATATTGATGATAGAGTCTGCATTATATTTTAAATGTTATTTGCGTCGGGAGTATTATCGTCTTTCTTTGTTTTTAGCTAGTATTCATGTTTGCAAAAGGTGTAGAAAGATGGCGGCCATTGCCAACCAATGCGCATGCGTCTGTAGACTAGAGCGTGCCTGTTGGACTAGTCCGGTTCAGGCGTTCATGGAGTGGAGCAGAGGCTTTGTGGATTGTCACTGTCACCTGTCTGCGGCAGAGTTCAGCCATGTAAGGGGATTTTAAATGCTGTCATGTTTTTTGTTCCTTTCTGACTCACACAACATGTACATGCGTACACATTTTTGCCTGATGAAAGGTCCCCTTTAACTTTCTCCACATAATAAGTGCCATTTGCCGAAGTGAGAGGACTCCTTTAAAGAAGGATTTCACTTGAAGGAAAACTGATATAACAGGCTATACATCAGTTTTGCCAAAAGTGTTCCTTTAATTAATCCCATCACCTTCACTCCTATTCAACAAGCCCAATCCTTTTTCTCCTAGCAAGATATGCCGCCAGAGGTGTCCAGGAACAACTTCGTCCCCCTCTCATACAGAAGACAAGCCAAGCATCCATATGTATGGGACAGTCAGGAGAAGGGGTCTATAATGCATGGTCAGCTTTAAAACCTGTAACAGCAGCAGTCTTAGGGAACGATATACACCGTAGATCTCTGCTCTGCATTGTGCCTCAGCTATTCCTCCTGGAAGTGTATAACTAAAGTGACAACTGGATATCACCATTTACCTACTGATAGGGGTGTGTCAGTATACAGTCTGACAGCATCCACCAGTGCGAGGTAGAAAAACTACCCCACCAACAAGGGAATGGGAATGCCAAGTTTTCAAATTATCCACAGAGGGAATAATAGAGGAACAGCATAACACAGAGTTAGGATACTTTTACACTTGCGCTTTCCCTTTCCGCTACTGAGATCCGTCATGACTCACAATGTAAGTCAATGCGGACGGATCCGCTTCTCTGACACAATAGAAAACGGATTCGTCCCCCATTGACTTTCAATGGAGTTCATGACGGATCACGTCTCGGCTATGTTACAGATAATATAACCGGATCCATTCATAATGGATGCAGGTGGTTGTATTATCAGTAACAGAAGCGCTTTTGCTGATCCATGACGCATCCACCAAAAACACGAGTGTGAAAGTAGCCTTATGTGAAAAGATGCTCCAGAATTGTTATTTTATGTTGAATACCAGAAAACTGCGGTGACCCACGTCAGTGGCCCCTCACATGACGGCTTGCATTAAGGAGAACCCGTCCCTCTCCTGACGTGTCAGTTTTAGTAACTACTTCCATTCCCCATGTAATAATTCTGGAGCATCTATTCCTATGTTGTACCATTCCTGCTAGAAGTTTACAAATAAATTGCCGGCAGTGAAGGCACTACTGGGTGTTACCAGTAGCAGGTGTGTCCAACTCTGTCCAATCAGTGCTGCTGGTGTCAGACTATGCAAGGACACCCCCTACTGGTAACAACCATCTTGTCCCTTTACTGCAAGCTGCTGTTGATTCATTCATAACTTCTAGGAGAAATAACAGAGGATTGGCAAAACATGAAGCCATAAGAATCAATAGCTTCCGACATCAGACATGTCAGGAGGGGGACGGGTCCTGGGTGTCTGACAACTTTGCACGGAGAAAAAAAATCAGTCCAGCAGCGAACGGTCCCGGCTCAGGTAACATTACAGAAAGGGAAGTCGCCTCAAAGGGCTCAGCTGGTCCCTAAGGTTTACACACCATAAAGGGGATGATGCTCCATCTTTCTTTGGCTCCAGTCGGCTTGGACTTCCATTGTCTTGTACAGCGTTTCGACGTCTTCTTTGTCTCGATCGTTTTCCCATTAATTATATGGGATTTCTCAGAAGGAGCCGGAGTGCTCTGCGTCCTGTCCTCAGTGGGAGGTACTGGTGCCAGCCCCTCCGCTTGGGGTACTGTTCCCTGGTTGTCAGCGGGGCATACTGGTGCCTGTTCCTGAGTGGGAGGTACTGGTGCCTGTTTCTCAGCTCGGGGTACTGGTCCCTGGTCGTCAGCGGGGCGCACTGGTGCCTGTTTCTCAGCAGGGGGTAGCGGTGCTGGGTTTCCAGTAGAGAGCACTGGTGCCTGCAACACAGCAAGGGTGCCTCCTGATGTTACCCCCTCACCAGCTGCAGTAGCACCCCTAGTTCTGCTGATATGACCAGGGTCCTCTGCTTTCTGTCCCTTGGACCTCCTCTGGGGTCTCTTCTCAGAACTGCCTCCTCCAGACCCCACCTTATCCCGTTTTCCAGCAGACAGTCGAGTTCTGGGGCCTGATGTCCGGCGGCCGCTGGAGGACCCCTGAAGGCTCCGGGAATCGGGTGTCACATTTGTATCACCCCCTCCCTGCAACCGCAAACTTCTCCGTTTCGGGCTGTTACCATTTGCCGCCATTTTCAAAATTCCGGAAGCCGGCGCCGGATGTGTCCCCTCGCCAAACCTGTCCCCGCGAGAATAAAGCTGGCGAACTATAGTTCCGCATACTAAACCTGGATACCGGAGTGCTATATTTTTAATTAATACATCCCTTACCCTCAGAACTATTAATATAAGTACGTCAGAAACACAGTAGCCAAATAATATTAGGTACATCACACCCTGGCTCGCATCACAACGGAAGTGACGACGCCATCTTAGTACTCCACGATACCCTCCCTGCATTCATTTTTTGTTTTACAATATTCAAATATTGATGATAGAGTCTGCATTATATTTTAAATGTTATTTGCGTCGGGAGTATTATCGTCTTTCTTTGTTTTTAGCTAGTATTCATGTTTGCAAAAGGTGTAGAAAGATGGCGGCCATTGCCAACCAATGCGCATGCGTCTGTAGACTAGAGCGTGCCTGTTGGACTAGTCCGGTTCAGGCGTTCATGGAGTGGAGCAGAGGCTTTGTGGATTGTCACTGTCACCTGTCTGCGGCAGAGTTCAGCCATGTAAGGGGATTTTTAAATGCTGTCATGTTTTTTTGTTCCTTTCTGACTCACACAACATGTACATGCTGTTTGTCCCATTCCAGCTGCAGCTTCCTATCGGTTATGCTGATACTTGTAGTTCTTCATCATTTATATTTTTTTTTTTACAAATCTTCAGAGCTAAATGACTTTGGGACAGTAAAAATCCATAAGAAACCATTGAGGCACAATTGGCGCGGCCAGGGCATCGGATTCCAGCAAACCTGCTACTAACTATAAGCACCTCGGGGCAAGTGCATAGTAGTGACCCTCTAATATCGGGGAACGGAGGCCATGTCGGTCACATGACCTTTCTCGCCATCTCTATGTGACTGACATAGATCGTATTAATGGAGGTTTTGGGCGCTCAAGTTGCCTATGAATGGAATTGTTGACCACTAGCCTTGCTCTTCACAACGCTCCGTTTTGGTGCAAAATTTGGTTATGGATACCACCCGAAAAAAAAAAAACGCCCCAGAGCGTCAACACAGTGAATACAAACGAGATTATCAATGTAGTGCATGGGGTTGGAATCTACGAATGCAGTCGCAGCTGAGGGGAGTCCACCGCCATTTCCTGCGGAAGTGGAGTGCGTCGGAGCGAGCGGGGAGATGAGCATAGGACATCATGTTCTATCTCTTTTGCAGAGCCGTGGAAAGAACATACGGATGCGGATACCACACAGTGTGCTGTCCACATCTTTTGCGGCTCCATCGAAATGAATGAGTCCGTATCCGATCCGAAAAAAATTAAGATTGGATGCGGACCAAAACCATGGTGGTGTGTATGAGGCCCAAGGCGGAGTTCACATCTTCATTGAGCTTTCCGTTCTTATGATCACCTCAGAAGAACAGAAAAATGAGAAATAACTGATCCGTCTTATTTCAGACATCAGTTTGTGTCAGTTCCGTCAGTCATGTTTGACAGGAGGACCTGTCTGCCGTCAAAAATAACTAATGTCTGATGGAACTGATACAAACTGAGCTCAGCTGGTGCTCAATATAAGTATACCTTCACACTTGCGTTGTTTGATTCCGGCAGGCAGTTCCGTTGCCTGAACTGCCTGCTTGATCAGGCAAACTGTATGCAAACACATGTCATTTTTTCTGACTGATCAGGCATTTTTCAGGCCTTTTTCACACTTGCGTCCTGAGGATCCGGCGGGCACTTCAGGCCCACCGGATCCGTCAGAACGCAAGTCGCCTGAAAGCATTAGAAGACTGATCAGGATCCTTATCAGTCTTCAAAATGCTTTCAGGTTACTATGGCAGCCAGGATGCTACTGAAGTCCTGGCTGCCATGGTAAAGCACTCGCAGCAGTGTAGTTACCTGCACTGCGGCAGCTGAGCGCTCCTTCATGACGTCACAGGTCCGTCGGCGCATAGATCAATGCACCGCCTGGACCTGTGACGTCATGAAGGAGCGCCCGAGGCCACAGTGCAGGTAAGTACACTGCTGCGGAGTACTACATGGCAGCCAGGACTTCAGTAGCGCCCTGGCTGCCATGGTACTGATCGAGCCCAGCTACACTGGGGCCCCAATCGGAACTGCTGCTGTGTATGCGCAGAGCTAAACGTCGGATCCGGCGATGCGCCGAAAGCGACGTTTAGCAATTCGGATCCGGATTAATGCACTTCAATGGGCATTAATTCCGGATCCGGCGTTACGGCATGTCTTCCGGATTTTTGGACGGAGACAAATCCGCAGCATGCGCCCCCCGGTGTTATCTGCTGATGCCCATGCAGGGAGAAGATATAAAGAGCCTCTCGCTCTTGATGACCCAGCGTGTCCATACCCAGGCAGTCCTTTGGTCATAATGGGCACTGTGTATTACGTCTTTTCCCCTGTGGTGGCGCTACAGGGGAATTAAACACTTCTTACTGCTAGGGAACCCTTCTAGCAAAAATTGAAAGTTTATCAGTAAAGTTTGGAAAACAATCTGAATCCACATTAATTCCCTGCATTCATTAATGGGTCTGTTTCCTACAGGACATCGATAATGTCTTGGATGAAGCCAAAGCTGTAAGTAAGAGTTCCTCCCTAGTAAATGCCAATCTTTGAGTCGTCTTCTTCTATCAGGTTGTTAAAAATTAGTTTTACCTGTTTTGGAAAAATCTCTCTCCTGTAATGAGTGAATCAGGCTCCTTTTACAACTGCGTTTCTGCTGGATCCGTTATGGATCCGCAAAAACACTTCCGTCGTGATAATACAACCGCCTGCATCCGTTATGAACGGATACGGTTGTATTATGTCTTATATAGCCAAGACGGATCCGCCTTTAAAACCATTGTAAGTCAATGGAACTCTGATCCGTTTTCTATTGTGTTAGAGAAAACTGATCCATCACCATTGACTTGCATTGTGAGTCATGCGGATCCTTGATCAGTTTCTCAGGACGCACTCAGAGATGCTGCTTGCTGCGCTTTTGTGTGCGCCATGGGAATGCAATGAAACGTAGGGGAATGCAATCTGGAGCACTCCGTTCCTTACAGTTCAGTTTTGTCCCTATTGACAATGAATGGGGACAAAACTGAAGCGTTTCCCCCCATTATTAAGATCCTATGACGGATCTCAATAGCGGAAAGGGAAAGCGCAGATGTGAAAGTAGCCTTAGAACGTTACACTAGTCAGCGCAATGCTTTTCGATCTAGGCCTATCGAGAGAAAGAGAGCTGTCAACCTGTTATCCCAATTCTACCCTTCCAGATAACATCTTCCCTCGCAGCAGCAGTGAACTGGCAATGTATTACCTCTCTGTCTAGGAGGTTTTACCTTTCTGATGGAGGTGTTCCTTTAAGGAGTTGAACAAATTAAAAATTTTCTCCAGGGCCAAAAGTTGTGACATGTCCCTTTTATGTCCCTGTAATAGAAACGCCCTAACAGTGCCTCCAGCATTAATATCTCGATTTTACCCCAGGTAAAAATGCCACTATAGTGCCCCTAGTAGTAATGTTCATGTATAAAAAAAATCCCGCTATAGTACCCCAGGATTAAAATGCCCCCCAGTGCATTCAGTAATACCCCATATAGTGCCCTCATTACAAAATGCCCTGGTAATGCTCCCTATAGGGCCTCAGTGTTAAAAGTCCCCAGTGACACCAGTAATGGCCCCTATACTGTCCCCGAATTAAAAATTCCTCTAGAGTGCCCCAATTATGCTGCCAGTTATGTCCCCCACAGTGCTCCTCCAGTAGTAACGCCCCTCGCAGTGCTCCTCCAGTAGTAGCGCCCCTCGCGGTGCTCCTCCAGTAGTAGCGCCCCTCGCGGTGCTCCTCCAGTAGTAACGCCCCTCGCGGTGCTCCTCCAGTAGTAGCGCCCCTCGCGGTGCTCCTCCAGTAGTAGCGCCCCTCGCGGTGCCCCTCCAGTAGTAGCGCCCCTCGCGGTGCCCCTCCAGTAGTAGCGCCCCTCGCGGTGCCCCTCCAGTAGTCGCGCCCTCGCGGTGCTCCTCCAGTAGTAGCGCCCTCGCGGTGCCCCTCCAGTAGTGGCGCCCCTCGCGGTGCCCCTCCAGTAGTAGCGCCCCTCGCGGTGCCCCTCCAGTAGTAGCGCCCCTCGCGGTGCCCCTCCAGTAGTAGTGTCCCTCATAGTTCTCCCATTAAAAATGCCCCAAAGTGCCCCTTCAGTATTATGTCCCCCAATGCCCCCTGCAGTGTTTTTCTTCCTGTTAGTAAAGGCCCCCAAGTTTGCAGTGAAAAAAACAACAACAATTAATACTCGCCTGTATCCCACGTTCGCCGGTGTTCACGATGCAGGCCATAACCTCTTGTGGTCTACGGCCAGATCGCTCCACTGTGTCCTGGCGCAGGCAGGCGTGATTATGTCATCACGCATGCGCCGGCCCGTGATGACGTCATCACGCACGTCTGCACATGTATTTACTACCTCATAGGCTTCAGGCCTTCGGTGGCAGGGCAGAGTACTATCCTGTGCCCCGCCGCGGTCTTGAACTGCAGAGTTGCAGTGGCAAGTCTAGTCGCAAATTACTAAAAAGTCTTGTCGCCACTTGTAATTTTGGTCGCCATCTGGAGCACTGCCCCCACAATCATAAAGTGATGACATGTCCTAGTATTGTGCCATTAGTTGGGAATAACCCTTTTAAGACATTTTAGTGGATTGTTATTCTCTTTATCTTTCTGATATTTTTGTTTGCAGCACAGCAGCTTATGATTTTCCCCACGTTTTAACCCTTTGCACCATTTCAGGTCGGTGTGCAGGCCCTTGTGGCTGTTGCAGAACATTCAGCAGAGTTTGAAAAAGTAATTCAGCTTTCTAGACGGTGAGTGATTGATGATGATGTACACGGGGCCTGACCAGACAGGGCAGAGTAGTAAAAGAGGGCTATAGCATCCTAGTATAGCTCCCAAGGACTTGTCTGCTGTATCCTATTGGCTTTATGACATGGCAAATGACACACATGTATCTGGTATGTTTAGGTATCCAGGGCTGGTCTTCCCGTGCCTAGGAGTGCACCCGGTCCAAGCTTCAAATGCAGAGCAGCAACGCAGTGCGAACCTTAAGGTAAGAAGTTACTGACGGACGTGGCGGACACTGAAAATGCATTTCCAACAAAACAATAAAAATAAAATAAAAAAACGTACTTTGGTGTAGCAACAGTGGTGCCAAACTATTACCATGCCGCAAAATCCTGCTTTGATGTAATAGTTTTTGCAGCACCATACCTCTGTGTATGAATGTACCTTACAGGGCTTATCCTAGGAAAATGTATCACCTTGTATTACCGTGAACTCTGAGATTCAGGAATAAATAGGCTTAACAAGGTGCATAAAAAGTTTGCTAGACTATGATAAAAAAAAATATATACATATACATTGAAAGATAACAAAGTAAGTAACAGTCACCAAAGCCGTGAACAAATGAGCGAGCTCCCATCTGCCAGTTCCCAAAATGGCACCTGGCCAAAGGCAGTGGTAAGATACCGCCTAATGATGACTTCAGTGGAGCTGAGCTGTTTGTAACATGGCTAGATGTTTTCTGGCCTACTAGCCCCTCCTAAAAGTCTTCAGTATGCAGTACGCATGTACAGGTACTTCAGACCTCAGTAACGCTACCAGGTACTACTGACTACATTACAAGAAATAGGAAATAGGAAAGAACTACTAAATATCTCGCTACAGACGCCTATCCTCTGGACAGGTTATAAATATTGGATCATGGGGGTCCAACCATCGAGACCCCTTGTTCTTGGTATTGCAAGAGGCCCTGATCCCAAGAACGAGGGGTTTAAGAGGCTCTCCGGAACTTTAAGGGGGTTGTCTCGATTCTTCCAATTCAATTCGGGTGCAAATACAAAAAGTCTTTTGCTCTCTCTCCCAATCCCAAATTGAATCAAACAAAAATCAGGTTCATTAGAATCGGAACTTTTTTGAAAATTTGTATTGAATTTCTGAAATTTAAAATCGATTTGCTCCCCTGTATTTATCACCTATCCACAGGATCGGTTATAAATATCTGAATGTTGAAGACCCCACCACTGGGACGCACAACAATCACTCGAATGGGGGTCTTGAGCTCCCTATTTTTCCTCTCTGCATGACCACAGTGAAGTGAAGTTTGGATGGAGCAGTGGTCATGCATGCACCCTGCTACTCCATACTTACCAATAGGCACTGGTGCGGTCAGAGGCCCACAGCTAATGTCCGTGACCAGCAATAATGAAGGTCGCGGACATTACAGCCTTTAGATGCTGTGATCAAGTGGCATCACCGTGCGGCTGGGTCTCTGAAGCAGATAGCAGGCCAACATAGGAGATCAGCAATCCACATATTCTGTAAAAAACAAACTAGTGGACATTGTAGCTTCCTAGAGAGGCTACAAAAAATGTAAAAAATATATATAAAAATGTAAATTCCTTAGAATAAAATAAATACACACATCATGAAAATAAAAACATCATGGGCATCACTGCGTCCAAAAACTCCTGTACTATTTAAAATATAAAATTAGTGGAAAAAAGTATCAAAATTGGCCAATTTTTCATTGCTTCTCTTTCCCCCCAAAAAGGATAAAATGTGAGCAAAAAGTCATACACACTCCAAAATGGTATCAATAAAAACTACAGATCATCCATGCTGCAAAAAATGTGCCCTCGCACAGCTCAGTAGACATAACTATAAAAAAAAAAAAACTCTGGGGGGTCAGATTTTGTTATTTTTTTTTTTTTTTTCAAAGTTTAAATGTTGTTTTTTTGTTTTTTTTTTACTATTTAAACATATAAAACCCATATATATGTGGTATCGTTGTAATCGTATTGACCCAGAGAATGAAGGGCACAGGTCAGTTTTGCCGCAAAGGGAACGCTGTAGGGACAAAACCCGTAAAAGTGTGGAAGAATTGCGTTGTTTTTTATTTCCAATTCCACCCCATTTGGAATTTTTTGGCACTACATTGTATGCCATATTAAATAGTGGTATTAAAAAGTCTTGCAAAAAACAAGTCCTCATATGGATTTGTGAGTGGAAAAAGAAGTTATGGCAGGAAGACAAGAAAGAAAATGAAAACGCAAAAATGAAAAACCTCTGGTATCCTAAGGGTTAATGTCCCCAAGCACTCCTTTAAAGGACAATTATAGCATCTTACCTTGACATTTCCTGCCAGCTCTTTCTCCCGAATAGAGCTGTTCACATCTACCTAGAGATTTGCCCTTCAGACATCACTGCGGGAGATGTGACAAGAGCCGTACTTGTCACAGAACGATGTAACGGCCAGATAGAAATTTTGACATATTAACAGTTTTTATTATTTTTTTTTTTTTAGGATGTGCTATTTGATTTAGCTCAGTATTTCTTCCACAGGATTTAGAAGATGCTCTTCCTTTGATAGAACACTACAAAGATGACTTGCTGGCTATTGGAGAGGTACCAGATATTCAGACACTTGCTATATATCGTGGTGTACAGTCTGACAGTGGTTTTACATTTTTATATAGTTTTTTTAGTATGTATGGATCTAAATGTAATCAGGTAGGAGATTCAGATCTCTGGCGGCCAGCATGCTTGCTAGGGGATATTGCAAAAAAAAAGGGGGTCAGTCAGCACATCCCAATGCACAGTTGCACGCTGCCATGGCTAGATACACAAAGAAAAAAAGACAATGCAGCAGCATTCTGCAGACACAAATAAAGTGCAACAATGCCATCATTATAGAAAACATTCTGGCGCTAATGCTACACTTATTTTGCAAATTAGAGATTTGTAGAGTGGACCCAGCATGCATGTGGAACCTGCACTCCCCGAATTTTATGGTGGCCATTTTGGCACATTACAGGTAGTATTTAGTGTTAGGTTCTTGTCATACAGAGATCGCCTTGACGTTTGGCAGACGGGCCCAAATAATTTTGTACAAAATGTATTTGCCAAGAATCTCAAAATTGTATTGTTTTCTATAATTATGGCATTATTGTACTTTATTTGTGTCTGCAGAGTGCTAGGATATTGGTCCTCCACAGTCCACAACTTGTCCATGTTTGTGTGAGGTCATCTGACAGGTCCACCCACTGTAGTCCCCGCCACCGCATTCAGCACTGAAAATCCAAGAGTAGGACACGCTGTGTGCTGTCCGCATCTCTTCCGGCCCCATTGAAAATGAATGGGTCTGGATCTGTTCCGCAACGTTGCGGAACAGATCCGGACCCATTCTATGGACGTGTAAATGGACCCTGAGGCTAAATCAATATGCTGATGATGTCGCCCATGGTGAGCCTTCTGTCGTTTATTTTATAATCTTCACTAGGAATATCATAAATGGGCCACATGTTTCTTCTATCTCTACATGTATGTTTTATATATGACCTCTGTTGATTTCATGTTTGGGAATGATATTTTGCGCTGTTTTCTTACTAGGTGGGTTTGGATTTCACTCCACGGATAGCGAACACAGACGACCAGAAAGAAGAGCAGCGTCAGGTGTTCATCAGACAGATTCAACTGGCCAAGCAGCTCGGCCTGCCTCTGTGAGAGCCGGCTCAATGACAGCAGTCATTTTAGGGGAAAAAGAAGAGATACAGTATTTGTTTTATGGAAAATTAAAAGGGTTTTCTGAAATTTTTGAACTGATGTCCTATCCTCTGGATAGGTCATCAGTATCCGATTGGTGGGGGTCCAACCTTTGGGACTCCTGCTGATCAGCTGCTTGAGAAGGCAGCAGCGCTCGCAGTAGCCCGCTCGGCCTTTTCGCAGCTTTTCACGTTCATCGGTCACATGGCATAGGCGCAGCTCAGACTCATTGAAGTGAACGCGGTTGAGCTGCAATACCAAGCACAGCCACTGTACAATGTGCGGCGCTGTGCTTGGTGAGCTGAGAGAAAGTCGCGGCGCTACTGCGAGCACCAGTGCCTTCTCAACCAGCTGATCGGCGGCAGTCCAGGTGTCAGACCGCACTGATCAGATACATTAGTTATAAAATCTCGGAAAATCTCTTCAATGGCGCTTTATTCTGAGACAGAAATGTAATATGTATGGCAAGCTTAACCCTGTACGTCACACCCATACATCACAGTGGTTGAGGGAATGTATGGAGCTGGCTGCAGCTCCATATGCGGCGGATGCTGGCTGTATCATACAGCCAGTACCCGGCCACAATGACAAGGAACAGCGATCCTGCCGAACCCCATCATTTAACCCCTCAGGTGCTGTGATCAACAGCAATCGCAGCAGCACCTGTGAGGTAAGGCAGAGGGATGCGGTTCCCTCTGCTTTCTGATCGGAGCCCTGCAGTGGCTCTGTGGGGCTCCGATCGGTTACCATGGCAGCCTGGATGCTGCTGAAGCCTTCCATGGCTGCCATGGTAAGCTCCCTGCTACTCTGTGCACAGAGCACAGCTCAGCAGGTACAGTGTAAAAATCATATTGAACCTAATAGATCTCTGTTAGGGTAACTATGGCAAGGGTCCAGGTTCTAACCTCCTAAGGAGCTAATAGTTATTAAATAAAAAGTTTAAAAAAAATAAAAAAATAATAATTAAATAGTAAAAGTTGAAATCACCCCTTTTCCCAATTTTACATATAAAAATATATTAACAATAAAAAAATTCCTGTACGGTGAACGACTTCACGGGGAAAAAAATAAAAAATACACGATTCGCCATTTGTAAGTCACCTTTCACCCCCAAAAAAATGAATGACAATGATCAAAAAGTCGTACTTACCACAAAAATGGTACCAATCAAAAGTACAGTTCGTCCCGCAAAAAACAAGCTCTCCTACAGCTCTGTGGACGGAAATGTAAAATAGCTGTGGCTGTCAGAATATGGTGATGCAAAGAGAATTTAGATTTTTTTCAAAGGTTTTTATTTTTTTTAAAGTAGTAAAACAAAAAACCTATACAAGTTTGGTATCTTCATATTAAGCCGCAGAATAAGGATGTCATGTCAATTTTAGCACACAGTGAACACCATGAGGTCAAAACGCCAAAAACCTTGGCGGAATTGTGTTTTTTTTTTTTTTTATTTAACCCCACAAATAATTAGTTTTTCCATTTTCCTGTAACAGATATGGAAAAATAAATGGTTTGTTTAAAAAATACAACTTATCCTCCAAATAAGCCTTCATATGGCTATTGGGAGTGGATTGGGTTGCATTGCTACTAGCGATTTGCTGCCGCTGCATCACGAAAGTTGCAAGAAATCTAAACCTGCTGGATTTCTTTTGATTGTCATCTCACGGCAGCTTTTGGGTTAACCCCATTCACTTTCATTAGTTGTGATGCAGGAAGCGGTACACTGCGATCTCCAGCCTACAAAGTATGCACTATGCTCCCCCTAGTGGTATCTGCAGATATCCATAATTTATAGGGCCTCCCATCACCAGGATCAACCCTATTAAACCAGCCATACTTGCTGTTAGGGATGATGCTGCTGATTTTCTAAGAAAAAAGACCTTTATTTTTTATGCAAATGGTACACAGAGATGCACTTAGGGGCTAGGTTCCACCTTTCAGTGCGCTGAAGTCCACATTTACATAAAGAATAAAATCTTTTTTTTTATGGAATGCAGTGACAGTTTTTCCCAAGACATGCATAATTTTAATCAGCAGGATCAACCCTGCCAAGCAGTATGGCGGGTTTAATAGGCCTGATCCAGCTATTTGATTTAATTATTTATCTCTACTCACCTTCAGTTCTATTTTATACACCACATCTTTTGCTTTCAACCATTTCTTTGTAAACTGCAAAACGATTTATTATGGTGTCTTTTCTTTTTTTAACTTGTTTTAAAGACTTTTCTTTTTTATACTTTTCGTTCCAGAAATGTTCATTCGCGTTCAGCTGGAAGACCAACTATTAACCTCTTGAAGGAACAAGGTGCCTTATAATTTACTTCTGGACTAATATTTAGCAATTTCTACAAGGATTTATTGGAAATGCTCCCGTCACCAGCAAACACCACAGACTAGTATTTTGGGAAGCAAATATTGAAAAATTAATTGTGTGCCCACAGGGGGATGCTTACCTGTCGCTTATTTGCCTCAGATCATTAAAGGGGTTCTCCGGGAATTAAGAAAATGAAAATACTTAAATATTACTTGTTTATAAATTTATTCCCAAATACCTTTCAGTAGTTATAATGGCTTGTTTTGTCTAAGGAGCAATCATTAGAAGAAATAAAATGGCTGCCGTCCTATTAGTGCATACAAAGCCTGCCCTAATCACACAGGAGGACAAGTTACTTCACAACACTGAGCTAAAGAGCTGCCTCATCCTCCCTCTGCTTGTCAGGAATCATGATCTGAATACAGCTGATAAGATCTTCAGCTGAATCTCTGTAGGACTGGAGTCCATGAGGAGACATGAAGTACAGAGAGGAGGTGGGATGTGGTAATAAGCAGCAGCTTTTGTATTTAGTCTGTATTACCACAGTCTGTCCGGTCCGTCCTTCTCATGAACTCCAGTCCTACAGAGATTCAGCTGAAGATCTTATCAGCTGTATTCAGGATCATAATCCCTGACGAGCAGAGAGGAGGAAGAGGCAGCTCTTTAGCTCAGTGTTGTGAAGTAACTTGTCCTGCTGTGTGATTAGGAAAGGTTTGTGTGTACTAATAGGACGGCGGCCATTTTATTTTCCCTGATTGCTCCCAGACAAAACGAGCCATTATAATGAATGAAAGGTAAAGGTTTTGTCACCAGAATTAACCCTATTAAACTAGCTGATATTAGCGATGTGCCGTGGTCATTTGAATCTAACCAGCCTTTTCCTACTTTTATCTATGCCCCGTTACTCCAGAAATATAACTATATAATATGCTAATTAGCCTCTAGGTGCAGGGGGTGTTGCCCTGCTCCTAGAGGCTCCGTTCTCCCACCTCTGGCCACACCCTTCTACACTAAATTGCTAGGGCCAGGAAGCCTTCACCTCCAACTGCCAGCCCTGTGCGCTGTGGAAATCTTGCGCCATTCAGTATTCAGTGCAGGCGCAGTGAGGAAGCTGGCGAGCACCCTTTACTCACCGCGCCTGTGCCGAATACTAAACGGGACGGCGCTGTCGCGAGATTTACATGGCAGACAGGGCTGGCAGTAGGAGACCAACGCTGCCTGGCCCTGTCAATCTAGTGAAGCAGGGCGTGGCCAGAGGTGGGAGAACGAGACCTCTAGGAGCAGGGGCAACACCCCCCTGCACCTAGAGGCTAATTAGCATATTATAAAAGTTATATTTCTGGAGTAACGGGGGCATAGATAAAAGTAGGAATAGGCTAGTTAGGTTCAGCTGACATTAGCACATCTCTAATATCAGCTAGTTTAATAGGGTACATTCTGGTGACAGAAACCCTTTAGGTATTTTTAGTAATTTTATTTTCTTAATTCCCTGAAGACCCCTTTAAGTTTGGCATCTTTTTAGCTCATCTCCATTAGCACACAGCTGTGATCTGTGACTACAGGCTAGCTACAGTGCCTACAGGGAGTCTGAGGTAGTCAGTGATACACCCCCTCTTTCTTTCCCCCTGTAGATAGGCCTTTTCTGATTGGCTGCTGTATTTATACACTAGCCCATCTCCCCCTGACAAAGAAGTCAGTGCATGGAATACTGATTTCAAATACCAGGGCAGAATGAACTAAAGGCAGTGATATACCAAATATTGGAATTCGGTTCCATGGAGGAGGGGTGGGAGGTTAGATTACGACTGCTGTTGTCAGCTGCTGTATGTGTAGTTGATGGACGATGCTTTTTTGATTTGCAGGGCTGAACATGTCCTTCTCCATGCATTTGATGGGAAGCCATCAGTGGCGATGGAAGGTGTCAAAGCTGGGTATTATTTTTCCATTCCCCCCTCAATCATCAGAAGTGAGCAGGTAAAGCTAAAAGGGAGCAGGTGGTTACTTTTGGAGGATGGCTGCTTTAAATCGAAACACTACAGTATATTCCAATGATATATAAATATAATCTACAGAAATGTTGAGTAACTACAATGTATGTACCTTACTTACCCTTCACTGATCCTAAGTTACATCCTGCATTATACTCCAGAGCTGCACTCACTATTCTGCTGGTGGAGTCACCGTGTAAACACATTACATTACTTTTCCTGTACTTATCCTGAGTTACATCCTGTATTATAGTCCAGAGCTGCACTCACTATTCTGCTGGTGGAGTCACTGTGTACATACATTACTTATCCTGTACTGATCCTGAGTTACATCCTGTATTATAGTCCAGAGCTGCACTCACTATTCTGCTGGTGCAGTCACTGTGTACATACATTACATTACTTATCCTGTACTGATCCTGAGTTACATCCTGTATTATACTCCAGAGCTGCACTCACTATTCTGCTGGTGCAGTCACTGTGTACATACATTACTTATCCTGTACTGATCCTGAGTTACATCCTGTATTATACTCCAGAGCTGCACTCACTATTCTGCTGGTGCAGTCACTGTGTACATACATTACATTACTTATCCTGGACTGATCCTGAGTTACATCCTGTATTATACTCCAGAGCTGCACTCACTATTCTGCTGGTGGAGTCACTAGGTACATACATTACATATCCTGTACTGATCCCGACTTAAATCCTGTATTACACTCCAGAGCTGCACTCACTATTCTGCTGGTGAAGTCACTGTGTACATACATTACATCATTATACTCCACAGCTGCACTCGTTAATCTGCTGGTTGACAGGCTTTAGACAGATTTGTAACAGTTTAGCTCAGTTCGTATAATGCAGTTTTCTTGAACATCAGATTACTGTTCACCAGAATAAGCTCTTTTGAGACCTGAGGCTGCAAGGAATTCTGAAAGATTTCAGCTCTGAAGCTTGCAGAATGGTGACTGCAGCTCTTGAGTAAAGGATGGGAGTGAACTGATGTTCATCTAGTTTATAATATTCATACAAAATAAGGCTACTTTCACACCTGCGTTGTTAATTCCGGTATCGAGATCCGGCAGTGGATCTCAATACCGGAATTAAACAGATCCGTTTTAATTTTGCACATGAGGATGCATCTGTTCCTTTAGGATCAGTCACTAAATACATTGAAAGTCAATGGGTGACGGATCTGTTTTTTTAGGCTCTGTTTTCAGTGACTGATGTGTTTTTTTTTTTTCATTTTTATGACCGGACACAAAACCGCAGCTTGCAGCGGCTTTGTGGCCGGTCATAAAACGGAATGCTGCCGTAACTGAAGACCTCCTGATGCATCCTGAACGGATCTCTTTCCAATCAGAGTGCATGAGGACTGAACGGGAAAGTTTTTTTCGGCAAAGGATCTCAGTACCGGAAAACAACAACGTAAGTGTGAAACGGGCCTTAAACATCTAAAGCCTCCGATACCGGTCTTGTGTCTAATTCATCTCCATTCTCCTAAGAAGCAGAAGCTGGTGAAGCAGCTGCCTCTAGAAAACCTGTGTTTGGAGACAGACTCCCCAGCTCTGGGACCAGAGAAGCAGGTAAGGAAGGGGTTACTGATACTATGTTCTTTCTGTTTTGAAGTTCTTTAACCCCGTCCCAGACTTACCGTCCTCAAGTAGTTCGCGGACCCCGACATCCTGTAACATCATGGTGATTGCTACTGTGACCCTATGATCACAGACGGTAAGACACTTGTAATACACCGCCACTGATCGCCAGCCCTAGGGAGATCATTTCCAGGGCTTGTGTGGCTATCAGGACAATCTGGGACCTGGACCTTTGTGTATTTCTATGAACAGACACATTGAGAGACATTTATTGAGCCTTTTACACTAGTAGCTGGCATAGTTTCTGGCGCACGGCAGGGCAGAGATGCACCTGATTTGTCAAGAGGCATATGCATTTGATGCCAGTGCTGGGAGATCCAGACCGGCGCATGTATATGAGGTCACTGGTTGTGATTGGGTCTTCTAGTCTGTGAGGTCACTGGTTGTTATTAGGCTCTTCTAGTCTGTGAGGTCACTGGTTGTTCTTGGCTCTTCTAGTCTGTGATGTCACTGGTTGTTCTTGGCTCTTCTAGTCTGTGAGGTCACTGGTTGTTCTTGGCTCTTCTAGTCTGTGAGGTCACTGGTTGTTATTGGGTCTTCTAATCTGTGAGGTCACTGGTTGTGATTGGGTCTTCTAGTCTGTTAGGCCACTGGTTGTTCTTGGCTCTTCTAGTCTGTGAGGTCACTGGTTGTTCTTGGCTCTTCTAGTCTGTGAGGTCACTGGTTGTTCTTGGCTCTTCTAGTCTGTGAGGTCACTGGGTGTTCTTGGCTCTTCTAGTCTGTGAGGTCACTGGTTGTTCTTGGCTCTTCTAGTCTGTGAGGTCACTGGGTGTTATTGGCTCTTCTAGTCTGTGAGGTCACTGGTTGTTATTGGGTCTTCTAGTCTGTGATGTCACTGGTTGTTCTTGGCTTTTCTAGTTTGTGATGTCACTGGTTGTTATTGGGTCTTCTAGTCTGTGAGGTCACTGGTTGTTATTGGCTCTTCTAGTCTGTGAGGTCACTGGTTGTTCTTGGCTCTTCTAGTCTGTGAGGTCACTGGTTGTTCTTGGCTCTTCTAGTCTGTGAGGTCACTGGGTGTTATTGGGTCTTCTAGTCTGTGATGTCACTGGTTGTTCTTGGCTCTTCTAATCTGTGAGGTCACTGGTTGTTCTTGGCTCTTCTAGTCTGTGAGGTCACTGGTTGTTCTTGGCTCTTCTAGTCTGTGAGGTCACTGGTTGTTCTTGGCTCTTCTAGTCTGTGAGGTCACTGGTTGTTCTTGGCTCTTCTAGTCTGTGAGGTCACTGGTTGTTCTTGGCTCTTCTAGTCTGTGAGGTCACTGGTTGTTATTGGGTCTTCGTCTGTGAGGTCACTGGTTGTTATTGGGTCTTCGTCTGTGATGTCACTGGTTGTTATTGGGTCTTCATCTGTGATGTCACTGGTTGTTATTGGGTCTTTTAGTCTGTGATGTCACTGGTTGTTATTGGGTCTTTTAGTCTGTGAGGTCACTGGTTGTTATTGGGTCTTCTAGTCTGTGAGGTCACTGGGTGTTATTGGGTCTTCTAGTCTGTGATGTCACTGGGTGTTATTGGGTCTTCTAGTCTGTGATGTCACTGGTTGTTCTTGGCTCTTCTAGTCTGTGATGGCAGAAGAGCTCCTGAAGGTAGCAGATAAAACAGCGCACTGCATCGGATACTTGGCGGTACTCTGCTTGTTGTATTAAAAAAACATCTAAAAGAACAGCTACAGCGTTTCAGTAGTGGTCCGCCACCGTCATTTGTCTCAATAAAATATATACAGATGATCAACAAATACCGGTCTCACCGAAATTGAACAAAGTGGAACATGTGAGAGAACAATAAATACAAAGGTAGCAAAAATATGTTGCCTGCTAGTGCAGGAAACCCCACACAAATGTATGGATTCCAATCCCTGTCTCCCAGTTTTGGTAGCACTTTTGATGTGTAGCTCTTCGCTTAGGCACATGAAGGGAGGGAGTGGGATCTTCCAATGTGAGCAGGCGTTTCTCCTGTATGTGTAACCGTTTGCCAATAAGAAGTGATACCGCTTGATCCCATCTACGGAAGATTGCATGAGAGTTGCCATTCTGAAAGTCTGGGTTCCAACATAATGGAAGGTATAGGGATGTAGAAGGTGAAGGGGTGGTCAGAGGATTAGATCTGATCTCCATAGATAATCAATTGCACTGACAAATTGCCATACTACTAGCCAAAGAACAGGTGGTGAGCGTACGGGTGCTCTAGCTTGGTACCTAAAAGTGTGATCTTCCTCGTATCCAATCCTTGATGAGGAACAAAGATGCCAAGTTATTTTTTTTTTTTTTATCAGATAGTTTTTATTAAAGAAGTTTTCGTAACATACAAAAATGTAGAAACACCATCCCTCCCCCTTTGAGAAGAACTCTCCCACCCACCCACCCACCGCTGTAAGCAAAAGTCCTGCAACAGTCCAGATTTCGCTGCTACAAGTCCAGCAGAATTACTGCTTCATCTTCTATCAACCGCAGGATCCAGTATACCGGCGACGTCCAGGCACATGAAGAAGCAGATGTCCAACACAGTAAGCAACGGCAGCCACAATCCCTTTACACACTCCACCTGCGTCTGCGCTTCACACTACAGCACATCAGGCGCTCCACGGACAGTCAATTTATAGTACACCTCAGGTGACTAAACCGGGATACCGTGATCTCTGCACCCACGGCGACTCAGATCATGGTGAATTTTTCAAAGCATTCCGTCTTTGATACACAAAGTGTTCCAGCAATATTAAGATGCCAGAAGTTATATTTTAATGCTATGGGTATCCTAGACAGTTCCTGATTCTATCAGTTCATAGTTGACTCAATTGTAATTTTGTTTCAGCTTTCGAACTTTTAACTCTTAATTTTAAGTTATGCAACTGAATAAAGTTCATTTTTAACGGACGGCATCGGTATGTTCAGACGGAGAACGGCATATCCCAACTGCTGCGGTTTCTGTCGTGGGTTTTCATGTAGACCCGCTCTAGGTTTAGCTAAACTCGAGTAGGGCTCCTGCTGCAGCTGTGGGCGTGCAGAGGAGACACGGCGGGAGCCGGAGGCAAGAAAGCCCACCGTGTGGGTCCAGGTGGAGGACTGGCGGTAAGATCTGACACTCCGGATCCGGTGAGGCATACGGGGACAAGAGCGGGAGGCAATAGGGCGCAATAACTGACGTGGAGGGAGAGGGGTTCGGCTGCAATCGCAGCCTGCTGAAATTTCCCACCAGTTGGCCATCTTGTCGGGGAGGGGAGGGGAGGGGAAAGGAGCCCAGACAGATTCAGATCCCTGCAGCAGCAGCACGTGCAGCAATATCCCTGACCAATGAGCAGCCTAAATACAGCCTCCTCTATTAATAGGTCAAGAAAGCAGGACCAACCTGCCTAACTTCATAGGCAAACCACTGTTGTGTATACAAAGGTACCAGACATTCCTGAAGAATATAAGCCCTGAGTCTGTTACCAATATCATTGCACATATACCGCACGCTATATCTTTTAGAGCCCTGAGTTCTGCCCCGACTATTGCAGAACTGTCTACTATTTTGATATAACAATGGGGCCACAAAAAACACAGAGCGCCACCGAAAAATTGCGCAAATTTGCTAGACAACCAGAAGACGGGGCGCGGTCGCCATTACCGCAACGGAATATGCAAACTAGGGCAAGTACAGCATCGAAAATACCGACCCAAGCAACTTCCCAGGAGGAAGATCATGAAGAACCCACTCTTAAACAAGTAACCGCCTAGGTTTTGGAAGCCATTACTGCATGCAAGACTTCCCTCTACAGGAAAACTGGACGAGGTTGAGATAGATCTGGGACTACTGTGCCAAGACTTGCATAACATGGGAGAAAGGGTTCCAACACACTGAGGAACACATATCCCGCATGAGGACTCCACACTACTGTTCCCAGAGCCATCTCTGATCTTAATACCAAGCGTGGCAATGGAAGCAGAAAGCAGACGACTTAGAAAATAGGCCCGTCAGAAACAACATCAGAATCATTGGTTTGCTTTCGAAGAGCTGATGAGTTTATAGAAAATTGGATAAAGAAACTTTTCCAGGTGCAAATTTCTCCCCTCAGCCTCGCGCGGTAAGAGCGGGCCCACTGAGTACCAGCAAAACCTCTCCTCCACCGGGGCACCACCTCGCCCCATGCTTGCAAGGTTCCCCAACTGCAAAGACCTGGGACAGGATATTGGCTCTAGCTAGAAGAAGCGACAAGAAATCAAGTATGACAACGCCAGAGTCTCCATCTTCCCAGATTTTTCTATGGCACTGCAGAGACTGCGTGCCACCTGCTATGGATGTCAAGAGACGTCTGAGAGAGGCTAACATCCGGTACACTATGGGCTATCCTGCCAAACTCAGAGTGGTGGGCCGGCGACAAGCGTCTTCTTTACTTCACCCGGGCTGACCTTGCATGGCCGAAGATCCCCAAAAAGCGCTAGGAGACTCCTGGTACATCTAGAGACTGGTCGCCTGACTGACATCCAGCGGACTGGTTTGCTTTCACTAGAGACATATGCTTTAGTTGTAATTCCCTCCGTAATTTCTTCATTACATTTTGCCTTTACTCTGCAAGCTAAGGATATAGGGCCTAGTTATATACATGCACCTAAGTAAAATGGGCTACACCAATTCTCTGTGGCACGCAGCCCATATGTTTCTGGCCGAGTGAGCATCGTGGCAGGGGCATCCCAGTTTTACTGGCCCTACGGTCTGAAATAAGAAGTTATTGCCGGGAACTAACACTTTCCGGACAACATGACGTTAGGGGAACCCAGATTGTTCGCAATTTTAGTCTCTTCGGTTCTGCAATAATTATGTTTTATTCGGTGTTTACAGTTATTCATGTAGGCCGCTATTGCACTTGAGCGGCTAATGCACTTGACTTCACTTCTGATCACATATACCTGCCTTTGAATCCATGAGAAAGTACTTTCATGGAATGTTAGGGGTTTGGGGACACCACAGAAGAGATCCGTAGTGCTCGCTTTTATCAGACACTCTAATCCACAGATCCTGTGTGCTTCAGAGAGCCGCATGCTATAAGCCTTACTTACCCTCTCGTGTATTAAAGAAACCTTGGGTTCAATGGGCGCGCACTCTTAAAAACACCTCTTCCTATCTCGAGGAGTGTCCCTGTTAGTACCCAAACAATAGCACTGGGAAGTGAAAGATCTAGTCCTTGATTCAGAAGGCAGATATGTCTTTGTTCACTCTCTAATTGACAATGTACAATATACATTAATAGGGATTTATAACCCACCCCCAGGCTCTATGCAAGGTCTTCATCTGGCTGCTGCATTCCACGGCCACTTGTCCACAGGCTAGAGTAATCTGCAGTGGGAGAGATACTAAACTTGATGTTGGGCCCCTCTCTTTTGGGCCAATGCTTGGACCAATATGGTCAGTCTTGGAAATGCCTCCTAAATTCCTAAGAGGCAGCTGGTGCCGCTGCATGAGCTGGCACAAGCGATCTGGAAAGAGGCGAAGTTACTGACCCAGTTCATTGGGGTTGTCGCAGATCTCGCCTCATGGGCCACTCAATCAGCCGCCACACAGGCAAGTAGTCACTGGGGGCTGAAAGATGGCAGAGCTTATATACTGATACATACAATCAGGGAGTACTAATGATGTTTGACAGCTGTCTCAGAAGTACAATATTCCCGCACTCACTTCTTTTCATATTTACAACTTGGATCGGCCATACAGACCACTTATTCCGAGGCACCCAATACCACGATCTCCGAAGTACCCACTGATAGGGGTTGGCTGAAGCCCAGGGCCCCCAGGACGAGTGTCAGCAATCTATTCCGAATTGGTACAAGTGAAGGTCAAGAACAAGAATGGGTAGAGCGTCATCATCCACGATGTGGAGAACTAGAAGCCGGACTACTATTTTTGATAGTTTGCAGTTCAATTACACATTCTGGAGGAGAGGTGACTACCTTCCTCATAATTCGTTCTTCAGTTTAGATAGACTTCAACTCCTGGAATTTACTACTGAGACCATGATCAAAGGCAGATCTGCTACATGATAATATTTTGAAAGTCATTATTACCGCGTAATCATGTGCGGCGAGATGATGGCTCAATTAGATGTCCGATATCAAGTGTGGTTCCGATGCGGATATTGCAGTACTTTGCTCATTGCCAATGTATATCTCTGCCGTCTACTGGTGGACAGCAGCGGCGCCGTCAATGTCGATGATCGCGGCGGGCAGCGGTCAGTGTACCGACTTCTGTACAGCTCAGCCCGATCTGGTGGCGGAGACTTTGTCTGGCGGCTCCGCAGTCCCATGGTTGCCTTTAGGGAGGAAGTTCATGCCATGCAGGACTATCGTTGTCGCATGGAAAAGAATTGCTGAGCCAGTGAGTACTGATTGCATGAAATGGGAGAAATTCCAGACTATTTCTCTCTCTTCATGTTTAACGTTGAATTCTCTACTTTAAAATAAGTGTGGGAGGCATCTCTGTGTTAGTTCCCCAACAGTGTGCCTCCAGCTGTTGCAAACTACCAGCTCCCATGCAGTCACACTGGGTTGGGAACACTGTGTGTATCTTCATTCCCCTTCTTGCTTGTATATTTAGTGTTTTGCCAATAGTGTTTTCCAGCTGTTTGCAAAACTACAACTCCCAGCATGCCTGGACGGCCTTGTGCTGGCATGCTAGGAGAGTCGTTCTAGCCTTGAACTTTGATGATTGAAACACTCTTATAGCCATTATTAATGTGTATATGCAAAGATAAAGTGTAAGCAGTTATCATAGTGACTAAATTCCAGTTACATTTTCCTTACCATCAGCAACTGCGCCGCTGTTTCTTTCTGAGACATTAAAGTCTATAGGCTAAATTAAATTCAGCTTTTTACCTCTCCTTAGCAATGCATTAGTTATTTTTTTTTTGGCTTTTAGTTGGTCATGGTCACAAATAAAATGTTATTATTTCTATTGTTTATAAGATGTCTAAATTAGTGCTCAAAGGGCTTCTATCACTATGTGCAATTTACAGTGGCAGGCAGTGCTTTACTTACTGTGTCATCTGGTTGAAACATCTGTTTGACCTTTATTGGGTTTCTGTCTTCAAAATCTTACTATTATCACCTGCAGGTGTGCCCCTTCACCACTGTAGTTGGATACTTGCTGGCCCAGCATGTCCATGCTCTGGAGCGCCCTGTGTGATGAGCAGGGCCAGCGCTCTCCTCCTCCGCTGGCCCTGTCTGCAGCAAAATCCACTTTATCATGTGTGAGATATTTCAGTTGAAGCAGGCAACTGCCTATCTGTAAGTCTGTGCTGACTGCTGGACGTCTACGGCGGTGTGATTAGCTGTAATGGGACCCCATGGGAGAGGGGCTTGCTGGCCTGTCTGTCAGAGCAGAGGCGTTCCCAGAGTGCAAGATAAGCATCTGTCGATATCACAAGCTTTGCTGGTGGCAGTTTTATTATATAATAAAGTAAGAAGATGAAAAGCTCAAATAAACTATCAATATATCGTTTGAGCTCAATGACGTAACCAGTAATGTGTCTAAACTTACCTAAAATTGCTCAAATGGTAACAAGCTTTAATCTAAGAATGAGGTATGGATTCGCCCAAATGCGCATTTCTCCATGGAGTACAGATCGTCAACGATCTAATACCTGGTGCTGGTGTTGCACTGTAACAGCTTCTCAAAAATGAGAAAGTCTGGGGCCTGTGGTTTGACTCTCTCACTTCCACGTTGTGTGCTGACCTAGTTTCAGTAAGGCGTGTCTGACGGCCAGAGATCCCATGGATCTGATTGGGTTTGAGTGAAGGTGAGATGTTTATTTAGCAAAATGAGATCTACAGCAATTGGTGGATGATTACAGGTCTCTGCAATTGACTTGTTATTAGTTGGATTGGACATGCTCTGCAATTTATAAGGTGTTGGTGTTCTCTTTATGTCAATAAGTTAAAAAAATAAATAAAGAAAAATCAAAAATCTGCTGGCGTGGCAAGTCTATAAATAGATTCCTAAAAGGACATAAAGGCAGTTTAATCCATAATCAATCAGCAGCTCTGCGACGGACCCCGCCCTATCCCTTAGCTCGTCTTCTCTGGTTTCACATGTCCTTCTGTTTGGCCTTCACTACCAGCAGTTCAGATGATGTTATTTCCATGCGGTTATTTTGAATTACGGCAATCTAGATAAACCGCAGTGATAATCCAATGCCATGGGGCTGCCAAATCAGGACCCATGCTTTTGCCACCTAAGTGAATGTTGTGGCGAAGACGGTGGCAGACTATAAAGAGTGCTGTTGCTCTCAGAACGAAGGCAAATCGCGGTGTCACCAAGAACTACTGAAAGACATATGTTAAATTCAGGATGCTGTTTTACCCGACAGGACGTGAATTATTCCACTAAAGGGGTCCTCTCTATTGAAATAGCCTTATCTTCTGAAGAGAGAAGAGTGAATACCAAGCCCTTACTAAATGTGTTGTGGTGTCCCTTCTTGCCTCCTTTATTTGCTGGTTCATTTTTCCATCATTATGCCCTGTACAACTTATCAGTTCTGACCTGTCATGAAGTGGTGTGTAGCCTTGCTAATAAGCATCAAGCCATACTGGTGTTAGGACAGAGCTTGCTGTTAGCTTTTTAGTGCAGATGGGCCACAGCTACCTAGTTGGTGGTGTGGCCATGGAAGCAGTGCAATGTCATAATAGATAGATAGTCCAATGTCAAAAGAACTCAATGCTATGGTTAATCCTGTGGTGGCTTGTGTGTCCTCTACCCTGATAAAGTACTGACTGCTGAAGTGACTGTTTCATCTAATGCAGTCAAGTTTCTCACCAGCAAGTCTGATTTAAGTGATTTAAAGAGGTTTTGCATCTCAGACAATGGGGCATATCTCAGAGGAGTGGACCACACCTACAATACAGTGGCAGAAATGAGCAGAGCGCACTGAGCATGCAGCCGCCTCATTCATTCATCTGGGCTGAAAAATGTGGCGCTGTGCCTTCTTCCGTCCCCATAAGTAAATGGTCAGGGACTCGCGGCGATGCGCGGTGCTCCATTCCCCACTTCTAGAGGCATGCTTGGTGGTGGAGTGGACCCGGAAATCTCCGTTCTAGTTGTGAATCTGGTCTAGGTTGCTGAAACCCGCACCCTATTGAACTAATAGGCATATCTGGTAATATACCCCCATTGTATATGATGGAGTACCTTTAAGTTTCCAGGATTGAAAAATCTTTTGTTTATTCATTCTTCTCTCTATAAACTACCTGATGTTGCAAAAAACCTGTAGTCCAAATATAATAATGTCTGCACTCCCAGAATCTGCCCTGCAAAATGGAATTACAATTAGCCATAACTAAGGTTTCCAATTTGGCTATAAAGTGTAACTGTTTTATTTAATTGCTGATTCAGGTGTAAAAAATATCCACATGAATTTCTGTAACACATAAAGGTTCAGAAAATGCCTTGCATTACTTGTAGTTTTTGGTGCTACGTTGTAGTTAGAGATTTTGCCCATGGAATCCTCATCCTTCCACTGAAAAGGATATAAATCCACTTTTAATCTCAACATAATGCCTTTCATGAATTCAGAAACAAAAAAGCAAAAATGTCTTGAGATTGGTTATTCAACTTCTTTTCTGGTGCCGTTTTTACATTCTTGGTTTTCTGAACAGAATAACCTTCCTAATCCTCACTTGTCATGTGATAATATAGGTTTTAGTAAATCTACCCTGTGTGAAGTTTTGCCTATTAAACTCCATCTGTGGGACTTAAAAGTTCTCTCACTTCCAGTAATTAGCATTTATCATGTAGAAGATTAATACCAGGCACTTTACCATGTTGTGATTTGTCATATTGCTTCCTTTGCTGGCTGGATTCATTTTTTTCATGCATGATACACTGCTCCTTAGGGTTCGACCACCCCACCACAATCCAT